>VMBQ01006113.1:0-61047 GCA_007657795.1 Dreissena rostriformis | reverse complement strand
TCAACTTCCATCTGTAGCCAACCGACTATACAGAGGTGAGGGGGAGTTCTGCTTTGAACATGATTCATTCAATGAGTGGTTCCCACACAAGGTGGTTCTGAGGGAAAAGGGTTGAAAGCACAAACGCCTTAACCAAAGCTATCAACGAAGTGTTTTCTGGATTAGTCACGCAGGAAAGTACTTCATTCTTAAAAAGTTTGAGACGTCCTCTCCATGTTGTTCCTGGCCAGTCATCAATGTAGCTTTTTGCCAAGAATGACTTGGTAGATGACTTCAACAAAGCGGAAATAGAAAAGATGCAGAGTGAACTTTGTCAAGGCCCTGCTGAAGACGGAGGCCCAGATCTCGAGTTACTACAGGACAAAACAGCTCCAAAAATGTTATGGCTGAAGGTGGGCTGCCCTGCTATTCTAATCCAGAACCTGTCTGACCAACTCTACAATGGTCTCTGTGGAGTTATCCGCAGTGTTAGTAAAACCGACGGGGTGAAAGTCCAATTCGAAGGTTTTACCGAAGTCATCACTGTTCCTAAAGTTACGTTCACAGGTAGATAACAATTCCATCTCTTCTACACCTGCTACAAATGTAAACATGATTACTCTGCTTACATTGTCTTAAAGCCACATACCTTATTTGGCATAGTCAATTTTAGTATAAATAAGAAACAATTAGAACATATCTGGTGGTTACTAGGTAGAAATCATCTGTCTTTTTTGCGCTTTGAAACTTAAAAATAATTGCGTTTGACGAAATGGACGTATACGTCTAGAAATCCTACTTTCGGTAGCGTTTGAAAAATAATAAATTACTTGCTAACTAGGCTATAGATTTATTGAAAATTTTGCACACTTTCAAATCGCATCTATATGTTTTGGTTAACATGTACTTCATTTCAAGGTGTGTGGCTTTAACTCATTTGTGCATGGGATGATTTTGCAGAAGACCACTTCTATTTTTTTAAAGTTAATCAATTTGCAGAAAGTATTTTAGAATTGCTGTTTTATTAATCATTTGACCTTGAACAGCTTGTGACAATATGAAAACTGGCTTATTATGACTTTTTGAGCAACTTCTCTATTGGCACACTGTTTTCAAATGCCATCGTGTGCGAGATGCTCAATTATGCCTGAAGGGACAATGGAGCTAAACAAAATCTCTGAAGACAGGAACTTGGTTGCCTTACCCTATAAGGTGAGGTAATAACAATACAACAGTGTGTACGATGATCATGCATGGAACACATCTTTTCTGCGCCAAGCTGACCTATGAGTGTATAAGCATGGGAAAAAATATGTCTAAGGAGATCTCCTTTATAATTTGATGCGACTGAGATGTAATAAATCTTGGTCTACTCCATTTGACAGATTATTATTACATTTCAGTGTTCAATTCATCTATGAATGAGAACAGAGCATTGAGAAAGCAGTATCGTCTTAAATTGGTATTCGGCCTCACTATCCACAATGCACAAGGAATGGCACTTGACAGGTATCGACTGATGGATTGATTTATTCGTGTAAATATATATATGTCATACAAGTACAGTTCATACAATACATTCAAGTCACAACATTTAACAATTTGATTGCAATTATCACATAATTTGAATCACAATGCATTGATAGATCACACTTTTAAATCTAATTCAGAGTTAATCAGTTACATTCAGTTACAAGTAACTACATATAGTCAGTAAATTTGGCAGAGAAATATGAAATAACAAGAAGTTACAAGACGTTGAATACAAGACATGATATATATAACACAGGATGACCCATGAAAGTTTACAACTTATTTCCAATGGGGTCCTATAGATGGGTGTCAAAGGTACAAAAATGGTGGCATTAATAAAAATAATAATATCGTTCATTTACACTTGAGACAATAGTCTTGAGATCAAATAGTAATAAGCATATATTATAAAAAATCACTGGTTATAATAATATCTTGTTATCACATTTAAATATACGTACAAATACTGTATTGATGACTAATTTAAACAAATATATATATATATATATAAAAATCAGCATTTTCTTTCAATGTCATATTGTCTGTGAGAGAAGTCTTCACTTTCTTTATAAATTCATATATATTCCTAACATTTTTAACATCTGCAGGCAGACTGTTTCAGTCTTTGATCGATTGATAATAAAAAGTAGTGCTGGTAAAACCATTCACTTGAGGTAAAAAAAAGTTAACTTTACTATGTCTACTGTTATGACTATGTATATCAGACACTAAACTAAAATTAGTATACATCGTACATGTAAGAAGGACATTTCTTCGTTACAATTTTATGAACACGGTTGAGTCTTAATCGCTTAACTCTATTTTGAACATTTAACCAACCAATACTTATTAAATCTTTAACTTTGAAAGATGTTCTATAGTCATACCCATGAATAAATCTAACAACTTTATTTTGTACAACTTGTAATCTATTTTTCAACTGTTTACTTATACCATTTTACCATGAAGAACTAGCATAGTCAAAATGACATTGAACCAAGGAGTTACATAACAATTTTATTAATTCCATATTTAAACAGCGGTTTTGTCTATACAGGAAGCTTATTCTTGAGTTCACCTTTTTAATAACATTATTAACAATAGATGTACCAGAAGATCATTGTCCAATATTGAACCAAGGTATTTAACGGATGATTGAGAAACAATTGTGTGATCATTACATTTTACATTAAAGGTACAGTAACAGGCCTACAATGAGTGGGAGCTTCATATTGAAGTGGTTTTTATAAGAAACAAATGAAATAAGAAAGTTTAATAAAAAAAGAAGATCTTTACTTCACAGGATATGATAAATTATTATTTTGATTTCATAGTATAACAATGTTCCTTTGTATGACATGTATAAGATCTATTTATTATCACATATCACATAAATCTACAGATATTGCCATTAACCATTTCCATGTTTCACAAAAATATTCTCATAATGAGCAATGTCTCCCTTTATCACAATGATTTGAACCCTACCGATTGAATTTCTAATATTCCATTACATTTTGTTTGTTGTCTTGTACCATCTCTTTCAATTTGGGACAGTCTAAAATGTGTCGTTTGGTAAAGGGTTAAGGGAAAAGTGCTAGTATACTCAACACAAATGGCAGTCTAAACTAAACATGGTTTGAATAAAATTCATTTGAACTTGATAACGTATAAATATTTTCTTACATTATACATAGATTATTAAACACTCATACTAATACTCATGCTCAAAATTGTTTAGTGCAGAGACTTGTAAGAAAACCCTAGTTCTATTAGAACTGTTTTAAAACATGTATACTGTGATGTATGTTTATATATTAATTCACACACAACACTTTTAACAGGGTTGAGGTAGACTGTAGGGATATATTCCGGCCTGGGCAGCTTGGTGTGGCACTCTCACGTACAAGAAGACCAGAAGGATTGCGAGTCATCAACTACCATCCGAGATATGCACTGAAACCTGCAAAGAAAGTGACAGACTTCATGGAGCAGATCCCAAAGGAAACACTTAAAGATAAAAGCTGTTGCCATATAAAGATAAGATAAATATTCAACTGTTAGCTTGAATTAGTTTTGGCAGCAACTAGTTTAGATCCTGCTGTGCAATAAATAAAGACAACAGAAAGAAAGAACCTCCTTTAATAAAAATTGATTGGTTTTAAAACTATAGACATACATATCAGACTGGCTTAATACAATAAGTTTTAAAAAATTACTTGTTTATGACTTTATCCAGTCATTTCAAAGGTTTCATTAGATTATTTATATGGGGCAAGTGAAAGAGATTTGTTGGATTAGAACTAAATAATGTGTTTTTCAATAGGCTTATTATACAAGACCCCTTATAAATAAAACATAAATGGCATATTTGAAATGTGCAAAGCTGACCACAAGTTTAGTAGTTTGAGCATGTAGCACATTCAGCATTCAAGGGACTGTAAACCACGAATGACGAAAAAAGAAATATTCTAAAATACCGTATTTTTTACAATTATTAGTTTATATTGATTAAAAATACCACGACTGGTATATTACATTACTTGAAAAAAGTTCATATTTTNCGTAGTAGTAGTAGTAGTAGTAGTAGTAGTAGTAGTAGTAGTAGTAGTAGTAGTAAAAGTAGTAGTAATATGATGCAGCTGCTATTATTGCAGCTGATCCTGCTGCTGCGTTTGATGATGAAGATGATGATAATGATGATGATTTTAAAATGGTGAAGTTAATGACGATGGTGCTGATGATGTCAACACCGATGAGTATACTTATATTAATTGCAAAATTTGTTTATACTTATTGTATCAGTAAATTATACAATTATTGTAACATATTAACATAAGTTGCAATATTACTGGCAACACCTAAAAAGAAAAGTTCATACTTGCTGCTTAACAAGGTACCATGCATGTGTGCATCAGCAGAACGACAAACACGCAGAGAACGGACGACGACTGAAAACAAATACATTTCTAAATTACACATACATATATATATATTTAACATGTGAATATAATAGTATGTGCTTATTGTTTAGTTTTTAATGTTGTGTTCCTATACCACTTTGTTTCTTGCACTGTGAAGAAC
Organism: Dreissena rostriformis; assembly: GCA_007657795.1. Classification (NCBI taxonomy): domain Eukaryota; kingdom Metazoa; phylum Mollusca; class Bivalvia; order Myida; family Dreissenidae; genus Dreissena; species Dreissena rostriformis. Next base: position 56,451 of record VMBQ01006113.1, on the reverse strand, counting down.
TATTTTAAATTATTATGGTAATACTTTCCTTTTTTCAATTAACTTATTTAACAGGGACTTCATTTTACTGTGTAATGTAATGAAAAAAGTTATCAGAATGGGTAATCACATGATGATCTAAAGGAAGTCAAGATAGCTGTCCATCCCGAACCATGCATTTTTCGCCGTTTTTATACCCTTTATTATTTATTATCTTTTTCTAATGCAGCTCAATTTTCATTCATATTAGCAAGACTATGATACGCGTTCATTTCGTAATGATAGTCGCTCTTTATCTCGACTTTACTCGCTACGAATTTATGTTTGCGGGATCACAAAAAAAACAGCTTCCGATAAGAACATTCGCAGCGGGTAAAGTCGAAATATACTAAATAAACGTTAATTACTCTCTTACTGATATGGCTGGAAAGTGAGCGGCATTTAACAACTCAACAAAAGTTATAAGGGTATAACACGGCGACAATTAACTGTTTTGGCACGGACGTCGCCAACTTGATCGGCACGTGATTACCTCCTCTGATTATAGCTTGTCACCATTCATCGATCGTAAATCGTAAACAAGAAAGGACGATAAATAACAGGATATGTTAAAAGTAGCACGCACACACGCTAATAGTATCTGGGAATTAACTGGAAAACGTTTCATTACTGTCTGACTTACATCATAAATCCACAGGGCTTTTTCCGTTGTCATAATGAGCCGATGTGATTATGAAATTAAGTCCCGAGGTTACAAAATTATTCCCACCATACGTTAGAGCTGGTAATCTTGATACCAACATTTTTTATAAATCCAGAGTATTTAAATCTTATTTTAACTCAGCGTTAAAATGTCAGCCTTCGGTTTTTCCAGGACGTCTTTCCAATCACATTTGGTTTACATTTCGGAATAAATAGTAAAGTTAACAATTAATACATAGCATTTACCCGGTTTATAACATTATTTCATCGTATAATAAGACCGTTTTTATTTTACTTTGAGGAGCGTTGTTCAATGTATTCAATTTATGTTCCAATGTTTAACCTTAATTCATCTTCGTTTCCTATGTGTGACCTTATGAACGTTGCCTATTTCTACACCGCAATGTAAACGGTACTTTATGTGTTGCTTTTGGTTGAGTCAAGACGGCTCAACCGCATTAGGGTCCCAGTCTATCTTTACGGCCATAAGCAGCCAATTTAAATTACGTTTGAAATCCACGGCCCATTAATTATGATGCATGGTAAGCGCTGAATTTATAGCGGCGGGAAGTTGTTTTTTACACAAACATTACGCATCAATGAGTAAATAGTACGGGATTAGAAAACTAACTTCTATGAAAAGAATTAACAAAAGCATTGTATACAAGACCAATGTGTTTGCTTTTGGTATGATAACGTGAAATATAATGTCAGTTAAGCGCAAACGCTCGTGAATATATTTTTTTTCTATGAACAAATAGATACGATATAAAGCCAACACATAAACACGCCGTGGGTAATAAATGATCATTCCCAAGTTGGACCTGTGCAATCATCATAGACAAAGCGTGTTTAAAACGCCGCTTACCGAGGTTCTTCTCCACGTTAAAATACTATTGTCTACGGTGTATTTGACTTAATGATGATGGAATTGTATGCTAACACATATTATGTTTTGGTCCACAGTATTAGAATCTNCTGCTTTATTTGCATTTTCATGTAACTCATTTGAACCTGTAACAATATGTAGTAGACGGTTTTAAAGGGAGGTTCTCTAGTTTTTTTCATCAAATAATCTATTTAAAGAGAGACTGTACGATTTTGTCGAATATTTATTAATTTATATCAAATATTTAAAAAATTATTATACAAATATTTCAATATAAATTAAAATAAAATTTAAGAAGAACATGTGTCGAAAAATGTGTCAAATGGCTGGAAGCCGAATTCGCCAGCATATATATCATGTACAGTGTGAATCTAAATTTAGTTTTAGTGCAGATTCGTTCATACGTCACAAAGACACAATTTTGTTTCCTAACAAATACGAGTAAAAGTGTCGGCATCGGCTTAAGCCAGCGCTAACCTGTCTTTGCTGCATTTTATGAAATTCGTCTTCAATGTATAATTTTTCTTTCATATTTTGTGTTATTGTAACATACTTTTATCAATATATTACAATTTAACACATATAAATATTTGACAAAATCGTACAGTCTCTCTTTAAAAAAATGTACTTGTTGCCTCTTTGTTATCATGAATAGGAAGGCGTCAAACAAATACATCGAAACTTGTCTTGTTTCTTCTTTTGTTTACATACTCAAATAGTAACATATGCCACAGTGGTAGGTAAGAAAACAGCATTTCAAGCAGCCTTTTGGCGTGTTATATTAAACTAATTATGTTCATATGTGAAAAATGGACCCGCATAGATATACTGAAAACGACAGTTTTTGTCAATTCCAAAACTTTTGAAAAAAATAATAAATGGTGAGAACCCCCATTAAAATCAGTTTTTATTAAATTGCACATATCAATTTTGATTAGATGTTTTAAAACATTATAAGCCTTTGAAAACATTGTAATAAATGAAAAAACATTCACATTATGATTATTTTTTCATGATGTTTTCAAATGTCGCCTGCTGCAAGATGCAAAAATGCATCTGCAATAAACAAAGAGTTAACTCTTTACCAAACGACAAATATTTGACAGCATAAATTGAAAGAAGTCTCAGGCAAACATTATAATTGTAGAAAAATACAAAGAAATTGCTTTGGTTGGGAAGAATTCAGTGGGGGTAAGGAGAAATTGCTCAGTTTGAGAAATTTTCTTCTTTTCCCATTATTATTTATGGAGTCGTCTGCAACAAACATAAAATCTCATTGTTTGGTAAAGAGTAACTATTGAAGTATTTACCGGAACTGAGGTCTCAGCCTTCTTCCATTTCTAAGTGTTCAATGTTGCAGGCAAGAGGGCCCTAGGATTGCTGGTGACCAAGGAGACGATGAAGATGACACACAGGAGCAGCCCATGTTGACGGACACAACTGTTGAAGAGAGGTAAATCATGTTAGATACAATACTACTTTTAAAATTTACTTATACAGTTTCTACCCAAGTTTTCCATTTAGTTGTTAAACCCATCATTAAAAAGTGGGGTTATATGACTTGCTTAGCCCATTTTGGTCGGTCAATTGGTAGACCGGTATGTTGGTCAGTAGACTAAACTTTTTCAGATCACTAACTTGAGAACCATATAACCTACAATCCTCATAATTATTTGGTATGGGGGTTGGTCATGAGCAGTAGATGACTCTAGATCAGTAGGTCAAGGTCATTTGGTACAATTAAGGTCCATGATAGAGAAATAGATTTCCGATAAATAACTTGAGATTCATACAACCTACAATCCTGATTTATACATAATTGGTCATTGAAAACATTGTGACAAAAGGAGATATTGCCCATCAGGTTTGATTTATTATTTGGTAAAAAATGTTTTCACATTTCGCATGCTGGAAGATGCAAGAATGCATCTGCTGACATTAAAAGAGAAAATGTTAACTCACCCTCACGCCTCATTTTCTTATGGCTTTGATGTTGCGTGTAACTGTGGTTGGTGTTTTTTTCCTTTTTGTTTTGGCCTTCATGTCTGTCAGAAATAGAACAGACGCTGTTGATTTTCCTGCATTGGATTTATGGGATATGGTCGTTTGTCCTATTATTATACTGTTTATAGTTTTCTTGTACTGAACCGCATTTGGGTTAGTATTGGCGCCATTATAAGTAGAGCGTTGCTGACAAAACACATTCTCGATAACATACGAATTAATCAAACCTGGGGTAATCACTGATGGAACTTCAAGCACCATTGAACACAAACTTATGAATCCTCTGATGATGATGTGAATGTCTTCATGACACTGTGCTGACAAAAGACATCCTGACATCTCCTTCTTTGACATAAAGTGATCTTGTTGTATTGTTGATTCCAAATCCGTAAACCATGTGTCAATGCTTTCAAGTTGCCTCAAGCGCTTATCACTTTTGTCCTTTATTGGCCGCATATCCCTGAATATATGACTGAGTTGTGATGTCTGTTCTATCAACTCAACAAGCCCATTCAACACTGCACTCTTTTCGCCTAAATTTTCCCTGTACACCTTCAGAGCATGCAGCATGTCGGCATCCAACACCTGCTCAGCAAGGTGATTTCTCATTTTCGATTGAGAGTCCAAGTATACATGTTCATTGGTCAATTTTCGATGAAGTTGAAGCCCATTTTGCCGATCCCATAGGTAACAGAAAGAGAAGCTGCAGTATGTGGGTTCCTATCGCCTTTTCGCTACTTCCAATCCGCAGCTGAAAGGGCGTCCCCCTCTGGCCAATATTAGTGAAGCCACTCAGTTCTAGAATGCTTCCATTTTTCTCTATTTGAATGTCCTTTTGAATCGACATTTCGTCAAATATTATGCCACCAATTCGTTAATTTTCCCCAATTTTACGTCTATTTGCTTCCCCCCACATCCATTTGAAGACCGAGCTATCAAAGCCAGGTTCTTGTTTCAACGCATTTTGTATTGGATAAGTAGCGACTTTGATGGCAGCACCAATATTTTGCTTTCACAAAGCATTTCGTAACACTTTTGGCTCCGATTGTACAGTTGTAACGCAATACCACCACCGTTTGCCTTTTCGATGTCTATCAACATGTTTGGATTGTTCTAACAACATAGTAATCATTTCTTCTGGTGCATTAGGGAAAACCTTTGCAAAGTCTTCAATACTAGCTTCTTTTTCCATCACACACATTGCATTTATTTGGCAGTCATCTTTAACACATGGCAATGTAGATTTCGGTGACACATTTTCCTTTTCCTTAACACGAAATATCATTTTCTGGCAGATTCTGCATGTGTTTGACTTTGATATAAATGCCACAGTCTTTGAACAATTAAGAGACCTCAATACTCTGAAATTTTCTCTCGCATCACACCAGTTTTCAAGAGTGTGGTACCTACTAATTATTACCGTTTTTGTAATTTTTACCCCATTGCACAACCTTATAAGTTCAACTATTTTGAAAAACGCCATTACACGATTGCGTTTCAAAGTTAATGATGGTGGTATCTCAAGTTTTGACAAGTCTATTTTCTTTCCTGCCACAGAAACTTCTATAGGTCTGGTAGAATTAAATATCAATGTGTTCATGACATGGTTGCCATTTGAAATGCAACCACTGTCACATTCAAAAATAAATTGTTTCTCACAGCTAGACTTTAAAACAAAAGCAGTTGGACACAGACTTGGTATTTCTTTAAAGTCTAGGTCATCATGTAGGTCCTCTAGGGGTTGAACTAGTTCGCCTTCATAAATCTTTTTTTTCGGTCGCTAACAATCTCTTTTTTTCCGAACGTTAGGAAACAGATATTTAAGGATGTCCCCGAAGGCGCTCTGTGTTGGAAGATTTTCACTTTGCATGCATTCTTTCTTTTCAAACTTGTATGTTTCATAAAGGGTGATTGCATCAATTTTTCCATATTCATCCTCTCTAAGTCTAGAAAGAAGCCTGGAATATTAAAAATGATTTTCTATTATCAATTTTATCATTATCATACAGTTGCATATGAATTTGTTGTAATTAGTCTTTTTTGTCAGTATTTGAATTTTCCGAAAACTAACATCGGATTCGTGCTCAGCGACATTTGTTCATATAGATTTCATATAGACACTTATTATGCGAAAATAATATCCTTTAGTCTTGCTTTCGCGACACGCGCTGGGCATACACCTTTGAAAACTGCTATTAAAAGGTGTAGAAATCATTGTGATAAAAGGAGAAATTGCTCATAATGAGCAATATCTCCTTTTTAAACAATTATTTCTAGAGTCATATGCAATAAATTGGTAAAATCTGGTTTGTGTTTGTTTATGGGTTAATTCTAGTAATTTTATGTAACAATGTATCAATTATTTATTTTCAGAGAAATAATTTATGGTCCAGATGTAGACAATGACTGTTTTGATGATTAGCTTGATGACGACTTCAATGAAGTGATATCGTCTTAAATTGTCGAAGAAGATGAAATTACTCGGTTTCAAATTCCTGGAGACTTTGACTTCGAAGGGATGAAAGAGAGCCTCAGGGAACAGGAGGAAATCACACAAGTCCATACAGACATAAACGTGCAAAATCACAACCAGGTCAAACTTGTTACTTTCGTGAAACAGGTCATGCTGAAAATGGCAGTGTTTGCGTCTAAAAAAAAAGATACAGAAGTTTAAAAGGGTGTTCCAGAAAAGCAGCTCCTTGAATTTGCGAAATAAGTACAAAGTTACAGCTCGGGACCCGAGCACCGCCTAAAGAGCATTATGTTGTTTGAGCAGGTGGGGTCTTTTTCTGGCTCACACATGATTGTATGCTATAAAGTCATGGAGTGGATGAGAAAGTATCAACTTATGGAAAAAGTCAATCTTCTTAAAGTAACTTCAAAGTACATTTCAAAACGCTATGTATCCAATCCATCTCAGGCCAGAATTCGATATGTTTGTATTGTGATCGTATAAATGGAAGAAAGTGTTGTGTCTAGGTCTGAATCTATTTAACTCTCAATGTATCAAAACAACATACTCACATATGACGTTAACGTCAGATGACGTTCCGCGCAATTGCGCGAAAGCGTCGTTACATATACAAATTCCAAACATACTCGGGGCCGCAAAATGTGAATAAACACATAGAAATACAACAATATGCACTTAAAATATCGAAGCATTAAATAAATAATTTTATAAATTCAGCATTTATATTAAATCAGGAACGAACATGCATTTTAAACAAAACGTTCACAGCACGATTATTGTCTTTCGCTACAACATTTGTAAGTCACTTTATGACACTGTGTCGTCTCCGACCTCCAATGGATATAATTTGGTGAAGAGCATCCTAGCACTTTCTTGATACACGTTTTCGTTAACCCAATCAAACGCTCCCACCAGCCTCATTACCATGGAGCACGTTTGCTGATGAAGCGCCACTCTGTTCCTCTTCTGCTTAGTTCCGTATGGATTCCTCGGACGCAAAAAGATTCTTTATTTGGTTCGCTGCACTTACAAATGTTGTTCCATTGTCCGAAATCATCATCCGCGGTACTGAGCGTCGACTACAGAAGCTGCGATAGGCTTGTAAGAACGTCTTTGTAGACAAATCGGGTACCAGCTCCAGATGTACTGCACGGGTGGAAGCACATGTAAACAGGCCAATGTATGCCTTCGTGTCCTGACCGTCTGTACCACGTACCTGTATTGCTCCGGAAAAGTCAACACCAGTAACAGTGAATGGGTCCGTTCTTCCACTCTTATGAGAGTATGGGTTACCTACAACTCTTCTACACGGCACGCATTTCTTAAGCACATGCTGTACACATCGTCTAATTGCAGGAATCCAGTATTTCTGACGTATGAAAGTCACTGNTAAATGGAATTTATTGGCCAAATGGCGGAATATAATTTACACCAGACTAGCACTAGAATAAATAAAACCTCAGCTATAGACTAGAACTACAATTGAGGCATGTCGCGGATGCGATCGGAAGTACTGCCTTTAAGATAGCCCCCAACCCCAGTTGCACTATAGATTTAGCTTTTCGTGTATGCAATCATCGCCACCAGATAATGCACCGCATCCTATGCTATTTCGCAAGAGCTCCGCAACGGGCTCACATTTATTTATGCAATTCCTATTTCAACGCGCGCAATCGCTTAGGCCACCGCAGCCGGCCAAATAAAGTCTCTGTACGCCGTACCGTAGATAGTCCATTGCAACATATTTTACACGCGCAATCGCTAAGGCCACCGCAACCGGCCAAATAAATTCTCGGTACGCCGTACCGTAGATTGTCCAGTGCAATATATAATTAAATATTCGCAATGCTACACTAATTTCAAAAGCCAACAAGAGCTATTCCAGGTACGCCTAAGCATGCCATACCATCGAGCGAGTACTAGAACACCCAGTCTATACCGAAAATAATTTTGAAAGCATTCCTGTCACCCTCACACAGACTAGCAATAGATGACGACACAATGCTACGTTTACCTCCCCGAACGTATGTATATCATTATATAGTAACATATTTAAACTTTTAATTCTTCCGATCACCTTCAAGACATAGAATTTCCGCCACAAAATAAATGTATTTATTTTCCACCAAATTCTATGACATGTTTTAAAATAATTTTAATAAACACTCGCGCACTGAATCCAAATACATGTCGAGTCCGACGTCAGATAAATGAACACCATCATTCCATGTCAATGTCGATTATTAATACAATCCCTCTTACAGCGTGCATTATTTTGTGGCAAAATTGATTAACAGATTTCCGTTTTTTATCTATTGCTTTGTTTTCAGTTTTCGGAACCCTCCAATGGAATCTTTGCAAAATGTCTGTCCAGACTATGATGGTCACCGGAAATGCAATATTTTAATATTCAATTGTGTCTTGAATTCGTATAAATGAGACTTGAAGGCTATGCCGGACCAAATCATAAACCCTCAGGTGGACTACTAATACATTCCGTGTCATCTGCAATAGAAACGGAAGCTGCATCTGGTGTACGTCGCCTGCCCTACACCTACCGCAAACGCCCATCCATACCACGCGTGTTTCATCCGGGAAGTTAAGGTCCGGCATCCCTCGCGACTCAGCCTGCTGACCGGCCCAGCAGAGGATACAATCTCCCACGATCCATACTCCTGATATAACATTTAAAGAAGCGCAATTATCTAATATATGACATATACACATTCGAGTTCCTTCTGCCCATCCGCATAATTTGATCGTCTGACATCCCCATAATGTCGCTCTGCCTATTCTAAAACTGTGCGATTTAAAAACATTGAAATCAAAACCAGACTGTATTTAGCACTTTTAAAGTACTGCTGAAAATTGATAACGCGTGACTGGTCAATCAGTACATGCATCACTATGCATGTACCGCGTGGTTGATTGACGTCACTTTTACTATTATAATAAATGACGATGTGTTTAAAACCCTAACGCACTCTTGCTGTTTAAATAGAAATAGATATGAAATACAAATAACATGAATAAACAAAAATAGTATCCACACCAGGGCTCGAACCATTAACCTTTGGAGTACAAGTCAAACGCTTAGACCGCTCGGCCATCTTTTCAAATCACATTGAGGATAAAAAGAAAAAAAAGGCATTATTTTAAAAGGCCAAGCAAATCAAAGTTGTCATTCAACATTAGAGAGGCTGACTTCAGATTACCCAAAGTCATTCAACCCTAAAGAGACTGACGTCAGACTACCCATAAGCATTCAAAAATAAAGAGGCTGACGTCAGACTACCGATAGGCATTCAACAATAGAGAGGCTGACATCAGACTACTCATAGTCATTCAACAATAGAGAGGCTGACTTCAGACTACCCATAGGCATTCAACAATAGAGTGACTGAAGCCAAAACACCCAGAGACATTCACCAATAGAGTGGCTGACGTCAGACTACCCATAAAAATTCAGCAATAGAAAGGTTGACGTCAGACTACCCATATGCCTTCAGCAATTGAGAGGCTGACGTCAGACAACACATAGGCATTTAGCAATTGAGTGGCTATTATCAGATTACCCATACACATTCACCAATAGAGTGGCTGACGTCAGACTACCCATATGCATTCAGCAATAGAAAGGCTGACCTCAGACTACCCATATGCCTTCAGCAATTGAGAGGCTGACGTCAGACTACCCGTAGGCATTTAGCAACTGAGTGGCTGTTGTCAGACTACCCATACACATTCACCAATAGAGTGGCTGACCTCAGACTACCCATAAGCATTCAGCAATAGAGAGGCTGACGACAGACTACCTATAGGCATTAACAAATAGAGTGATTGACGTAAGACTACCAATAGGTATTCACAAATAGAGTGACTGACGTAAAACTACCCCTCAGCATTTAACAATAGAGTGATTGACGTAAGATTACCATCACTGACCGCGGCCAACAGATGAAGAGATGTGTGGAGCACTACTCAGAGCTATACTCTAGGGTAACTGTTGTCAACAAGCCCGCCATCAACGCCATCAATGACTTGCCTACAATGGAAGAGCTTGACGCAATGCACAATAATGAAGAACTTGTCAAAGCCATCGACTCGCTCAGCTGTGGCAAAACCCCAGAAAGTAATGGCATCCCATCTGAGGCCATCAAATGCGGAATGACCAAGCTGCGCAACATGGTGGTATCGCTTCACAAGACATAAAAGGAACTGTTGCTTTTGACGGATCATCCTCCGAGTCATTATTGGGAATAAGAGAAAGAGCATGAAATGGATAAAAAATCAGTGTTGCTAAGAAATAATACATTTGTGTTTAAATATAAAACTTAGTTGTGTGCCCACTATTGAACAATAAGTGCATTGATCTGTATTGTATATATGATGTGTGTGAAACCTTGTTTTTTATAACATTCAAACAGAACCTTAAGACCTTCTATGTAAGTATGTGTCTATGAATGCACGAATATTGTTTAAGCTGTTTAAATTGAATATGTTATGAATAAAGCTATTGTTATATCATGCATTCCAATTCCGTGCAAATATATGTGGAAATCTTGCTATAAAGAAACTGAAATTGTCATTCAATAAACATGTTATCTTATCTAGTGAAATAACAAACGGGCAGATATCTTGCGGTTATGCTCATTATGTTGTTTCATCGGATATTTGTCACCACATAAGTGATTACAATGAATTATGTCGCTATTAAACATTATAAAATTAAGGGACCCCGGATACTAACATTACAGCAAATGCTTTATCTTTAATTTGTAAATGTCGTCTTTAAAAACAAGAGTGCAAGCATTAGCAGAACACGTTTTACTACAAACATTTAAGGTTACGTAAGTCAAGCAATCTCAATGAAATTGATGGTTATCGCTGCTCTTCAGTTATGTTAAAGAAATTACAAAACGTGTCGCTTTCTGCTTGAGTCGTTTTTGTATTTCAACCAATATAATGGTTTAACTGTTTAAGTTACCAATCACTTCCTTCAATCCATGGTTTAGTGAAATGATTCGTGATTAAATAACGCTCATATATCTCTTTCGTAATGCATTCTTAATGATAATTTTCCCCGTTTGAAAGCGTTCAATTACACAACCCTATTCCATCAAGTAATCTTTTATGAGAGTCTGCACGCATTCCTCGCTTGAGTTGATATCACAAGGAGCTACGATGCCTGATGTGTCGATATGATTAATACCTTATATAGAGTGGTATCCAACGCGCGGTTTCGCTTGGGTTAAACACCTTATGTCGGCGTCAGCATATTGTTGTTGAGGTTAAAACCGCACTATAAAGTGGGAGTAAGGTTTAAAGGAGTCGAGATATAAATTAATTTCGTTATTGAAGTGGTTATTAAAAACAGTTATGTGGGAGAAAACTAACGTGTAATTGAATCCACTGCACTGAAAGAAATGTCACATATTACAGTATCTTGTTTGCTTTCATGGAACATAATCATCAATGTAAATCGTTTTTTGGTAGTCAAACAAGCATATGCTTGAGAATTTTCGTCAGCGTGTAATTGATTGCGTCACCCAGAATTGGAACAATGACATTAGAAATGCATCTAGGGGTAACCATAATAGGAACTATAAATCTCTACTTAGCACCGAAAGGGATTTGCAGTCGGAAATTCCGCTAAAATATAAAACAGCTTTTACCAAGTTTAGGTGCTCCAACCACAACTTAAATATTGAAGTTGGTAGACAGTTGCATATTGCATATAATTTGAGAATATGTACTTTTTATTTTACCGAAAATAATATGTCGATTATTGATTGTGAATATCATGCATTTTTTAATGTAGTATATATGACGTTGCTCAAAGAGAATTTCTTTATAACTGGTATACTGGTGGAAATACTGTACATAACTTTTATAATCTGATGATCACAGCAGATAATGATACACTATTGAAATAATGTAAGTATGTATATCATCTTATGAATACAATTAAAGACGTTGGTATATTTTATATGTAAAATGATGTGTACGCAACTACACACATGTGTTATGTTTCGTGTAATATACTGTGTATTTTGGGTCACAGGCCTTTATTTACTTAATAAACTGAGTTGAGTTGAGTAGTATCCAAATAGTTGTGAAGCTTTTTAGTATCAATATATTATTCGGGTTCGGGTCCGAGTGCAACAGATTGTTAAATTGATGCTTTCTGAAAAGCATGTTTGCCCATGTCTTAATAATGCAAAGGTAAATTACACAATACCTATATTGCCCGTATAGGGACAATTTCTTAAATAAAAAGAGCGATCCCTAACAAGTATTACCCTTAGCAAAACAAACATCAAATTATGAATGTTTTGTACTTTTTGAGTCGCTCTGTATATTGGACCATCAGGTCATATCTATAATACGCGATCAAAACTCAAACTCAATATTATTTAAGTAAATACAGGCCACCGGCCCATACATACACAATATACACAAATATACACAACCAAAATACAATCACATAGTTGCATAATAACTAATTTTATCCTTATTCATTATACACTTAGGTAGATATACATATAACTACAAATTTAATAATTAATGTTGTTTCACAGGTATATATTCATATACATACACAGTTATGAATTGCTGTTGTTTAACAGATGGTATACAAAAGTTGATACTTTGTGTGTTCATTTATCATTAGTTGATCGAATGAATACAACTGGATTCTCACAGTAAACATAAACACGCCGTCTCTGCAGTGTCGATGTTTTACTTTTGAAGGATAGCCCGTCACTGTCTAGTGAATATTCAATGATATCAAATGTGCAATCATCAACATTCAACCGTGTTCATATTGTGAACGATACATGCCGATTTATTGTGTTTATATTTTATCATATCACGAGATCAAAGGACGAATATATTTCAAAGTCTGATGTGATAATCTTAAGACGATTGGTTTTAAAGATGTCATTGACACGCTTCAATATAACGTAGGCGTTAAACCATAATTTCAATAAACCATTTATATAAATCATGTTATCAAATATTTCACTGGATCAGCAGAAATTCATGTTAGTTTATAATATACCTAAATTTAAACAGATTTGGCTCAAGATCAGGAAAGGAGTGGGTCGCGTTAATCAATTCGTCCAGGTGCAAAATACCACTTGTCGAAATGTACATAGACGAAAGCTCTGTTACATCGAATGACTGAATACCTGGGTAAAACAAGCACTTTGTGTCTTTTGCGGCTATCCTGTAAATGAATCCAGAGTCGGCTACCCCTGGTCGTTACGATGGCACCATATTCATGAACTCACAGCGGCTTTCGATGTAATATTATATGTATCAATTGTATACACGAATGTTTTTGGTTGAGTAAGTCAAGACTAAGAAGTTACTACAGACAACATTTATTACAAAATATAAATATAAGAACGAGGTGGAGTAAGGTTTATTTGGGAATAAAGCATGACGCTTTTATGTTTGTATTCCATCATATTAAAACAAATTCAAATCTTCATATTGCTACCCGAACCGCACGGTGTTTGCTAACGATTATTTGTTTAAAGTCTGAATTTGTTATGTGCAATCCCATGGTATCAAGGAATGAATTCACGTGCGTTAAAATTGCGTTAGCGTTTGAAAACGTTTTCAATGACATATTTATATGAATCATGAGATCTTTATTTAAAAATTGAAAGCAGATCATATTCTTAGAGAACTTAAAAACGTTTTGTTTAAGATCAGGGCAGTTAGAGTGCGAGTGTGTTGAGTTAATAGAATATTCAAAGTGCAAATGGTAAATGGCTTTTAAGGGCTGGGGCGATATTTAAGACTGATTCAACTTTTGTAATGAACATTGATTAAACCTTTTTATTTAAGCCTCATAACATCGAATGCCTGAGGCATTTTCACATTCTGGGCTGAGCCAATACTGTTTTTGGCTTAATCTTGGGAATGGCCAAAAAGAGGTGATTGAACCCGGCACCTTCCGACCACTAGGATGACATCCTATGTTTAACATAACCACGAACTTAGAGACATTCATGGAGCATTATTCTGTTGCGGGAAATAAGTAGCCTTAGAAACATCGCCACAAATAAAATGGTCATAACGTACATCTATTCGCATGAGCTTTCCTGATAAAGGTACAGTATTTTATGTGATTTAAAGTCCGTATGTTTATATGTATTGTATATGTTTTACTTCATTAACATTATTTCATAGTTAAATGCGTTATTTACTTTCGTTAAAGTTAACATTTGGCATTTTAATTACAACCGGAATTTATTTCGTTGTCAGCTTCATTTGATTAATACATATAAATCCATTTTATTCATGACTGAAAAGGACACGTTCGACTAGGCAGCCGTGTCTTTAATGTACCGATAAACTTGCCATTATTTAGTTACTGATTAATGTTATTCGGTTGTCGGAATATAGTTCAACTTTTACTCATTATATTGTGTACAACAACAAGACAAGATTTTTTTATTTTTTTTATCACCACTTTTTTATTTAAAGTTAATTCAGTGAATATGATCGAATGTTGCAAAATCGACCCCCTGCACATCGATAAGAATGAAGCAATATTCGTTCACATGCAAACTAAGCTGAAACGGTACCCATTTTCTCTTTTACGCACCGAGAAGAACATGGTTGACGAAGATGATATGTTGATAGGTGCAAATCTGCCTCATGTTTCCTTTATGTAATTGTGTTTGCAGCAACTTGACGACGAGTGATGTTTGGTCTGCAAATTTAAGCTGAGGGAGATGCCTCTTAGAGCACAAGCTTGACTATCAACTATCAACCAATAAACTACATATTAAACGAACGTTCGAGTTCGAAGTCTTATATGAGACATTAAAAAACAGATCCACGAATTTAAGATAAAACTAAAATGCCCGATCTTATGAATCGACAAAATGTCATGTCAACGAATATATCTGAATCAAAAGTATCATAGTACATTTATAAACGTGAACATAACTCAAAATGTATTGCACCTGTATTTGCATCTTATCACTTCGAGTTTGGACGTTTAAGTGATTGGTAATTTTGCGGGGTAACTGCATGATAGAAGCTATACGCATACATAATATATGGGTAAAAATATGTAAGTATTTTCATCTGCGTGTACTTGTACAATTTGTGGGGTTCAATTTGCGTTGAATATGTCGTTGTCCTGTAAGGTAACCGACTGATAAACAGCTCACGTTTGCAAATGTTCAGCACGCTTTCAAAGTTCAATGTAAGTATGTTTTAAAGTGTTCCGTGAGTTAATATGTCATGTCAAACCTTTACCCGTGATAAATGACATTTAATGAAATATGAGGCCATACATCTTGAGAATCTTTAACACTTACGAAGAAGGTGTTTGCTTTAAGATAATTTCCTGAAGCATATTAAAAAGTAGAACGTTTCAATAAAAACGAAACACATAATTCGTCTTCCTTCTCAGTAAGTTCACAATTATTACAATGAATATGTTTGTATCGTTTTATGACTGTAATACAATATTAACGTATTCTTCTAAAATGAACTTCACATAAAATCCACCAATACACGTATTCGACATTAGATAGTGATGCTAGAACTTAACCAAATGGATTTCATACTTATGACAGTGGTAATGAATATGCACATGCTTACATATAATGAACATTGCATCATCTATGGAATATGAGTTTATAAGACCTGACACTGGTCGGTATGGAAAATCATATTTTATTTAACTTTTTCCGGAATTTTGTTTCATAGCGAAGTAACGAGTTAAATAAAATATGGTATGAAATGGAATTGAGAGTCATTTGTAAGAAAAAATCCCATGCAAATGTAACCAATGAAATCTCGCGAAGGTTTAATGGCACCGCAGGTAAGGTACATTTGCAAACTTGTTTCTGGCTATAAATCATAATATGTCATCACCAGTGTCTGGTAAAATAGTTTACGGTATTAGAGGTTTATATATTATGACATTGACCGTTATATAAATCGTCTGCGTTATATAAGGGAGCTATTATCTAAATATCGAAAACAAATATGGTTTAAGCGTAAAGTTGGTTGTTTTCATTAACCAAACCGACCCTATGTTTTCGTTCCCGCCATACTTTTTGGCTGTTATTTACTTTAAGTTTTTCTCCACTTTTGCTTCATTCTATCATGTTCGGAAAACAGCCTGTCAAATATGAAGCAAGATATGTTTAAACCGACTTTGAAGATTTCTGTCGTATAACAACCTTGTTAAAATGAGAAATTACTTATGTTAAGTAAAAGTACAAAAAAATAAACAGGTTTGTCGTATTTTTTGGGGATGTGTCTTTGGAACCAAAACCAGATTGTTTTTGCCTATAACATATTATGTTGCAGTTGGATCTACACTCACTTTTGGAAAAATGGTACGCATAAATCATTTTTAAAATCCCATGACCTTCAGCAAGTCCATTCGAATCCTTTGAACGGAAGCGGCGAAAAATAACAGAACCAAACAAACTTTTGTTATACGTAGGGGACGAAATATATACTTATTATTTAGTAATAATTCATATCAAAGAAGAGTGTAGGTGTTTAACCGCGGCGGCATGATTTAGATATAAAAATGTTTATAGCCTTCTTTTCATCATAACATGGCAGAGGAATTGGTTCGATAAACCATGACTAATATTTTGAAAGACATTTTTTTTTCTTTACTTGCAGACTATGCGCTAGTAAGGCAGTTTTTATGAATAGATTGTCAGATTGTGTTTGGAACAACATCGGAGGATTCTTGGTGAAAAAACAAACTTTTTGACAATACAAATTGTAGTGATACAATTATGTTCAATAATCTAATTCACTAGTTCAAAATTGTGAGAGCACTTTCATTAAAATATATGTACTGGATAGCTGGCTGCTATAATTTTGCAACTACAAAGTTATGACTATTTATGGTAATACAATAATAATAAACATTACTTCACTATCGAGATTTGTTTTCATTGACACAGTGTTTGTAAGAGTATTGCTTTAAAGGGTTTCCTTTCGCAGTTTTGCAAAACAATAATGAACAACAAATTCTCCAAAAACGAATGTTAGCATTATCAATATTAATAATTATTGAAGCTGAAGTAAAATTGCCTGAAATTTGCAGGGAAGGTATCCCTTGGTAATTGGGGAAATAGGAAAGTAAAGAGCATCGTGCAACATAAATGAGTTGAATATTTCAAAATCTCAATAAGAATGCAAAACAAATAGAAATTGAAATCATAAATTTGAAATATGACACTCACAATTTGTGTATGCTCATCTAAATAACATACAATGTGTTCATTAATGAAGATAGTCAAGCACTTTGATGTGATTGTTCAAGCAACTGAAGCAAACAGCCGCATTAAAACGGGATTTATTAATCAAAACGAAACCTTAAACATTTATTGCCATGCCATATATTTAGATTTACTTTTTGGTTTTTGAATGCTGTTTTGAAGTCATGATGTGCATTGGAATGGGTGTCTGCAGAAATGGCCACATTCCCTTTGGCAAAAAATTGCTTTGTATTTAATTAAAAGTGCTTTCCAATAATTAACTGTGTACGTCTTATATCAGAGCAAATACTTGGAATGTATAAAATGGCGCCAAAGTTGCATACAACGATACCAACTATATATGAGTGGTTTATTAACTCAAACTAGGAGATGCCAGGATCAAATGCATTATTATGGCATGCCAATATTTATGCAATATTTACATATAAATATAGTGTTCCAATGTGTTTTATATGTGTAATTAACATGGTGGGCAACAAGAGGTTAGGTAGACAAACGCGTTTAGTCGTCCGGGGTGTTATTTTGCAGGAAGGATGAATGCACCAAAACGACTCTGACTTCGTACATAGGCTAGATTTCCCACAGTTCATATATAATTCCAAAGAGAAGTATACAATAATTTACACGATCTGTGAATGATATTGGCAGTTTATTTGTTCACGAGCCCATATTGTTGTCCGTGACTAAAATTGTCGAAACAACGCGTAAAGGTGTCCGTGTATAATCATACATTTAACGTTAACATATCTTTCGTTGGGTTGTATGTTATATTCAGTTTGTGTTTTTTGCATTGCAAGCGTGTAGCGTGACAATTCAAAATGTTTTAAACGTTAGTTATACGATTACAAGTACATCCATCAATTAACACATTTATCAAGGTTAAGACGTCAACGCATTGATACCGTTACCGCCAAATAACCATAATTAATCACAAAGTGTGTCAAGAAGGTGTATGTAGTTGTTTTGTGTGATGTGTATATGGTACTTTGTTGGCTATAAGTAGACGAGTAATTTGACCCTAAAACATACTGCACTGGCCGTTGATTTATAAAAAAAATATTGTGTTTGGACAGTTAATGATATTATATTGAACTAGTCGGTGCCTTATTGACTACGACCACCGACGCCCAAACTATGTAAATGTCATTTGCTCATTACTATTATCAAATAGAGATGCTCATAAAAGGTGTTTTATCTTGAAAGATTTTGAAAAAATAAACATTTTGCAGTCCTTACTTATAATGCAGACATATATCAACAACACTGATTTAAGACAACGCTGATACAAAAACATGTCAATAAAAACAGCTAAAGCAACAACAGTTTTATAAAACCATTTTAATGTACATTCTTTATATGATATTTGCACTGAAGTTTTCAGTAACTGTTTATCAGAGTTACATAGCAAACAACTTCATATTTGAAGACTAATACTCTTTCCCGTATAACCGTGAATATAATTTTTGAACGTCAATTAAGAATATTCGTTCATAATTTATGGACGCGCTGAAAAGAAAAAAATGAAATATGCTCTTCAATCGGAAATTATGTTAATTTAATGCAGACTGCATGGGACACAAAAAGACATATCTAAACAGCGGTTATGACATGCATCTTCGCCCATTAAAACGAAGCGAGCATTGCCATTATCAAATTAACTTCAGTGTGTTATTCAAAGAGTATATACAATGGCCAACATTGAACATTCTGGTATGTGCAGATGTAAGCTTTGGTTCTTGAACGTTGTGTCATTGATTTCGATCTTCAATATTCGCGGCTTTTAACATTATAATCGTTGACCAAAATAAAATAATATACAAAACAAATCAGCGTTGAAACATGTAATACTCACTTTTATGTAAGTTAAATCACTTTATCTTCTTCTGTATAGTTTTATATTTCATCTCATTATTTTAAGAGAAACTGTCAATTTATTTCAACGGGAACACAAACATTCGAAAAGTGGCCCCATTCAGATTAATATTAAGATAGAAAGCCGTAAATTAGTTATTAACGAACTCCACAAAAGTCGGCATGATTAAGCGGTTATAGAACGGTGTTAATAGACAACTTGAACCAATGGTGCAACCCAGTCGTGTATCAGCGTGATGCATATAGCATGCTCTTTTGATTAACTGATTTAATTTTAAACATTAATTTAAATTTACTGTTCAACTTGATCAACTGTCTTTTCAAAAGTGATTTAAAATTCGCCTTTGAGGATAAATAGGTGTCACGTTTTACTTACACAATTTATAACCAATTTAGTGAGGTGATATAACACGACTGATTCACACAAAAATAATTAATTACAGCTTTGGACATCAAAGTATTTTTATTTTATTAAGAAATGTGGTAGATACAAATCAATGTTTGTTTGAATGAAATAATGAATATTTTGTATATAAGGAGTTATATATGCTATTACAGATAAACCTTAATAATCGCCTTGTGTGATGTTGTATTGCATTATTTAAGTTTGCAAATGGTATCCGAGTGTTGTCATATAACGCCTTTTCAATTGTACGACTGCTATTGTTCCAGTCTCCCACATTTTACGCACAGATTTGCCTTTATTTAAAAATGCTTAATATGAAATTGCATAATAAATTATCAAAATCACAATGGAAACCGATGCGCTCGTGAACACATCGTGTGCTGGATTTATTACCAATGACGATGTGTTGTCATTTACCACGAAGTAAGTGCAAGGGTTTATTACATTTCAGCATTTGCTAAGTGGAATTAAATTGTATCAGACTTATAACAGTATAAACGACTGTTTGGAATAATGGATAAGCACTCAACAATTGTAAAAAAGGCCTTGCATGATAGTTTAAAATTCAAAACAAAATACTTAACATAAATTTAATATATGTAAACTGTCAAGGCTTTGTGTTAGTTCTTTATCATTGTGTCTTTTTTTATTCTCTATCATTTACAATTGTTTTACATCAATCCTAGGTATACCAAGCGAATGAGTGACTGATTCTTTGTTTTGTTCTTAATATTTTGTATCTTTCTGATCGAATCGACTATTTAATCGTTCTATAGTATGAACTTGGTAAGACTATTACAAAAAAGAGCAAAACACTATTTCTAACATTGAAATAACTTTAGGAAAGCCATATAAACGAGTCCCCAAAGAAGTTAGGTTCCTGATATATTTATCACGATTATCCGTACATGTAAAAATAGCTACTTGTTCATAAGCTTGCGGATGTTTGAAAAATGTAATAAAATGCAATTTCTTAAAAAACTATTTTATTTAGAATTTTTTAAGATTATCACAACAAGACAAAGGATAAAACAGTACATCCATCCAATAATTCAAACACGGGACCTACATGACAAACATATAACGCTCTTCCACTGCAACACTCAGACTTTTGATACTCATAAAAGCGTGCTGTAAACGATATGATAATAATGTATGTATATGTTTTCCAAAAAATCGATGAAAAGCGTTATACGCGCTTTATTACATTACATATTTCGAGTGATAAACATCTACAAACAAACCGATATGTTTTAATTGCTTTATTCAGGAGCGTTATTTGAATTATATGCATGCAACGGACAGTGTAATGCACATGTCCTCCCTTTACTTTTTACCCTTACAATGACGCCAACCTATCGAGAATAGATCATGGACTACTGGAAGAACGTTTATCGCATACAGTCAACAGCTGTCGCGTCATACCAGATGCAGCATTGAACGTTTCTTGCCCTTTCCAAGTTTGCGTCAGTCTCTCTATAGATATCCGCACAGATGAAACATGTTCATCTCAAGCGCTACACATAGTGACATACCGTTGCTCAAACCCCAACGAAATCAATGAATACAAGAACACCGTAAGTGAGCACCTGCGCTCGACTCAGTTGGACTAATCATACGTCAATCAGACGTACACTCATATAGTTCGTTCGATGTCCTAGTTCTGCGGCTAAAACGAACATACACACATTTTATAAAGCCATTTGGTTTTCTGAGCTCAAAAACAAACACCCTCAGCTACGATCATGCACGTGGATTTGGAGCGACAGACGCATACATTCTCCAACCCAAGCTGATGACATGGTACTCCGCAGCTTAAACGAATTGGTAGAGAAATGAAACTCGTATGCCAACAATAGTACGCTTCCAAATGTGACGTTATGACCATGGGTCAAAAACCGACCAAAGCAAATCCCCCGCTACAGATTACATGCGACTCATTACAATACATGAAGCGGAAAAAATACAAACCTTTATTTATAATCCAGTCGATCAGTAGAGAATAACCCTACGACATCGACACTGTGAAACAGATAATAAGACGCACGTTCCGTTCCGTCTCCCAGAAAGTGCCCGGAAGGTCCGGAACAAACCCAAACACCGCGATTAAGCTGTACAACACCGCAGTCGTTCCCACAGCGCTAGTTGACTGCGAGCTGTGAAACAGTATCACCAATACCGACATGCAACAGCTCAAGATAGCCCAACACTTCTGCTTAAAACGTGCCTAATGCTTCCCCCACCAAACGCGATCGAACACGGTGCTCGGACTTGCGGGAATGACATCCATCAAAACGCAAATCGCTTAAACACAATACTTGTTCTTTTGCTCACTATGCCAAGCCCCAAAAGTCGAGCCGTGTCATGCAATATTCATTTTAAGACTGTGCTAGTTCGATTTGTGCAAAAAAACGAAAATTGTCTTCATTCCAGATATTGTGAAATTTCTGCCGACATATAACCTTGAAGACTATCTGACGAGCTATAATACCAACAGTGTATTCTCTTCAAAAGAGAAATGAAAATATGTCTGAAATAAGTCAGTGCACCAATACAAAACAAGACACTGGCAAATGAGGCTTGAACAACATAACGATATTAGTTATGTAATGACGTTCAAAAGAACCTGAAACCGGTAACCATATTTCGCTCATGAAATTACTGTCTCGTTTGCGCTGTAAAAAACACACGAACAACCCAACGTATGTTACAAATAAACACCTCAGAGGTTCACCCACTTTTGGAGTTTCCTCTAACCGACTTGCCGACACGTCTATAAACGTTTCTAGAAACAGTACGGCCATTAAGCGCACCACTGAATAAACAACACGGGTTACGTACCTCATGGGAATGATTGATTGCGTCATAGAAGACGTCATCAGAGTTCCTGATTAACTGAGCCGATTTCTTACAATCGGTTTTCACGGTTCAGTAATCACCAGCAGAGCACAACCGACTACAACCTCCATGAATGTCGACGAACCCTGGCACTTCCGCATTTCGCTTGATTTTTCATCGCGAAGTGCACAGGACGCTTATTAGGGTAACGAAACCGAACTAAAGCGCGATTGGAGACGATATGTGCTAGCGTTCCTATAAGCTTAATCGGTCAATAGCATTTTTAGCGAAAGGTCCCGAGTTCGAGTCGCGGTTTAACACGTTTCATCATCCGGCGACACACGAACAGACAAATAAACCGACGAGTTCCTTTTGGGCTTATAACACATAACATAAATTGGGAATGATAACACGTTTGTTAAACTATTTGTATTATTATGTTTAAATGGGCCGCTGTTATGCATGGTTCAAGCCAACGGCGCTTTGATTGCGCTTTAAAGCGGCGTACAAATCGGCACCAAAGCGTAACACAGCTTGATTAAAGCGTCAGTGTCGTAATAGATCGCGGGAAAGCTTGTAGTAAAACAGGACATTTGGCAAGAGTGCCATTTTTTAACTGTTTACACATTTTGGGCGCTCTGTCACGAATTGATTAAAGCGCGTACTTAAGCTTAAAAAAACCGTAGCAAAACTCAGCAAAGCTTCACTCAAATCGTATGAAACCTAAACAGTGCTTGTTACGCACCCCAGTCTTCACGGTCTGTCACCAATTCACACTCTTCGTTAAGATGTCTCAAGATTTGCTACGATCTGGCATGAAGATCTGACACGAGGTCAGTCGCTTTCATTAAGATCGGACACGCTTTGTTACGCTTTGTTACGTTTTCATTAAATACTCTCCCGCTTTTCCCAGAATTAAGACGATTTGATCAAGGATGGACACGTTTTGTTAGATTTTGTTGTACTTGGCAAGCTCCCTAACGCTCTGTCACGCTCTTTCACGATATCCTACGATACCCACGCTCTTTCATCATCCCTATAAATAGCACTTGCACCCCACTCATTGCATTGTTTCCAAACGAAGAAGAAGTATCCTGAAACTGAAAAACTTCTAAAAAACAGAAAGATGGGACCCAAGAGAGCTTGAGGTGCAGCAAAGAAGAGCCGGAGAGGGACAGGCATAGGTCAAGTGGCTGAAAGGCCAAGGTCTCCAACACTACCGCCGGTAGAAGATGAAGATATGTTGGTTCCAGAGACAGAGCAGCCACAGTCTCACCCTGCAGGGGATAATATGTCATCACAGTCATCACACCAGTTCCCGCAGCAGCCGCCAGCAAAAGGCCTACGAAAATACCCTACTACTATGCAACACTAACAGAAGCTCAAAAAGAAGAAGTCATTGACTGGCTAAAAGACAATCCTTTAATCTACTAAAAGAGAATGACAGATTATAAAGAGAGAAGTTCTCCTTCCTCAACGACCACATCGAAAGTGTGGAACGCAGAAACGTGGTGAGCATCCGGGGTAGAGGTAGAGAAACAACAACAGTCATCATCCAGTCAGACTCTGGGTCAGGGTCCCATTTTACAGAGACCCTTTCTCATAGCCTCTCCTCAGAGAGTGTTGACTTGAAGCAAAGTCTGATGGACTTTATGTCTGGCAAGAAAGGTGGTCCCTCCACCTTTGCCAGACATATAGCTTAGGGTCTGGCACAGCTTCCTGGATACATCAAACGGACCTCACAGATCAAGCTCATGGAAGTGCTACACGAATGACAGAGGCAAGTTAAGGAGCTCCAGTTATCTCTATGATGTCTGGCATCCACAGTGGTGAGGTTGCCCCTCGCAGGTGGCTGTGGAACATCTGCCCTGTGAGGTCCATGTCTCCAGGCCCCTGGTACGAAGTTGTGCTGTTCATCCTCTCGGCCCACCTCATTGGCTTCCATCACCACTCTATGCCTCAACAGGTTTTTTAGCGCCACAACAGTCACCAGCAAATTTCTGACGTTCTCTACCCTTCTGTTCCATTGTTACCAGCAGGCACCTGAACCTGTTGGCAAGGATGCCAAAAGCATTCTGCCCCCACTTTTCTACCCCTTGAGATCCTCTAGTTGCAGATTCTCTGCTCATCTGTCATCCCTCTTCTACTGTATGGCTTCATCATGTAGCTTTCCAGGGCAAAAGCATCATCACCGAGGATGAAGTATAGAATATCTGGCTCAGTTTCCCCTGGGAGATGGCATGATGGGGGCAGACCTATGGACCCATCTTCTAGGCATTTAAAGAGCTCAGAGTCTGGGAATATCTGCGAGTCAGACATGTGTCCTTTACCTCCCAGCTCAATCCGGATGAATTTGTATTCTGTATCCACAATGGCCAGCATTGCTATGGAGAAGAACCCCTTGTAGTTGTGGTAGAGATTGCCTGTGTTTGCTGGCTTCTTGATGGCTATGTGCTTTCTATCCAAGGCATCAACTGCATGGGGGACATTCCACCTCTGTTCAAACTGCTTGGCAATGTGTCTCAATGAAGGGTTGGTAGGTGTGTTCAAAAACCTCATCTCTATACACCTGTACAATGGCCATGCACACTTCTGGAATCAGCTCTAATATGGTGGAGATACCACATCTGAACCCATATGCCAGTGCCAGTGACCCGAAGTTGTCCCCAGTGGCCAGATGTCTGAAGGTAATTTCCAGCGTGAGGCCAGCTGACAGGGGGTGCCTTCAGTTAGTCTTCTTCTTCTGGGTGACTGGTGCCACTCTTTCCAGGATATCAGCGAACACATGAGAGTTTAATCTGGTTAGATTTCTGAAGGCAGCAGGGTCTTCTAATCTGAGTTGTGTGTCCAGAAGACTAGTGTAATGACCATATTGCTGTTGTTTTTCTTCAGTGAGCCATGTCCTGGTTCAGCAGCTTCTGATAAATGTTCTTTGCCCACCTGCTGGTAGGTCAACCTCCCCTTGTCTTTGCTGTTCTTCCTCCCTCTCATCCGCCTCAAGGGCTAAGATATAGATATACAACAGGGACACAAACGTCATGTCTTCTACAGATAGATCATGCTCTGGTACATCTGGAACTTCTGGATCTTGTTATGTCAACGTGTTCTGGAGTCAAAGATGCAATGATTTTCTGGATCTGCTGCATCTTTATATATGCTATGGACTAAAAGCGGCATAACAATATGCGATCTCGACGTTTTCCAGTACGTTACAGAGCGTAAAAATGCACGAGCCTGATTTAAAGCGTTGTTATCGCATCATGAGTAAAAAAGCGTAATAAAGCTTATCAAAGCGTGATTTCAAGCATAACAAAGCCTGATCAAAGTGGGCTCAAAGCGTGAGAAATCGTAACAAGTCGGGACATATTTCGTCCCATAAGCGGCAACCAATTCGTATCAGAGCAAATCATAGCTTATAAGAGCGTAAGAGATCGTGATATTTTTTGAAAAGTAATAAAAATATCGGCGCTTTGCTCGCTGATTTGAAGCGCGGTATTCGCCGTTGGTGAAAAATAACAATTAACAAACATGCTTTTATGGCCTTCGAAGTACTTGATACCGTACACTAATAAAGTTGGTTAATGTGGTAAAGCTGACAGACAAACCTTACTTTCTTGATATGACAAAATATTTACAAAATAAACAAGAATATCAGTGAAACTGACGGATGCTCCCCGATGATAAGTTTTGTCACAATATGGGTTGATTGTGTGAAAAATAATTATTATTCATTAGTAAACCTCTCCCTGTATACTGCAAATAAATTTTAATCAAATTAGTTCATGTGATCTGACCCAGAAAGGTAAAATTTATTAGAACATGAAATATGATTAATCGCATAGCAATAGTTCACTGATGAATTATTGGAGTCGAATAACCGGACACAATGTTTAACCATCTAACAGGGTTGCTGCATATGATTGCATCATTAGTATCAATATCATACGCGGAAATACATAAGTATTCAAAGACCACTAATTTCCAGAAGCATTAACGGAGAAAATTGAAATACAAATATGCGCATATCCACCAAAAAAATCATGTTTATACATATATAATTCCGTATTCTTTTTGACAATCGAGAAAGTTAAAATTAACAAGTTGATGCTTTATGACTGGCATAATGTTAAGACATTCGTAAAATGTGAGTAGTAAATTGTGAGGAACAGTAAAGAGATTTATACGATACAGGGATATGTAGCCGTAGGGCGAAATCGGTGGGGATCTCGTAACATTTCTGAAATGTATACATTTAACCTGACACATACCAATTGATAAAGAAAATGATATTTAAGAAAAAGAAATTATGCATTCAGATGCAAACATCGATCATATGTTTAATATCCATCTTGATAATTTTGCGTTTTCATGTTAATAGACCAACAATCATTATATTTGTTTGTCATAACAATTATTTCTCGACTTTGGGTTTATACAATAACTGTATTAACTGGCAAACAAACACTTATTTAAAGTTGGACTTCTTTTTATCAAGCTAAAACACGCAATTGTGTAAAAGGCTGTCTACTATTGTATTACATTCGTATGTCACAAGAAATATCCATTAACGCGTTTTTGTAAGTGTGTTTATATAATATTCTATGCTTTTAACGGTTGTGTTTATTTCAAGATTATATCTTTGTAACTCGAATAGTATTCTGTCATTCAGAATTTAATATAAATTTCAGACTTCATGTATTTTATTATCCAATATATTTAGTTCACAGTGAATATCCAATAACGTAATCAAAGTAATCAAGCTAATGGAACACATTAATTAAATCGATACAATTTCACCACTTCTTAATGTCATATTCGAATTGCAAATCACCACGATTGTACATTAGACACTTATGAAAATGTAAATTCGCCTTCAATGAAAATGGTAATGAAACATGTGCAATAAAATAGCAATATGTATTTGCTGCTTGACTATTATGTTTAAAACTGTCAGTTAAATAGTTTGTTGTAACTAACTCTAGGAAAATAGATTTAACCTGCTAGCAAAGCTGCGTCCCAAGAAATAAGCATTAAAGAGCCAACCAATATATGTTCAATTTTACACCGCACACAAATGGGTAATATTTCCAAACATCAGTAATACAGTTGCACTGAAAGTAGCGTACACAATTTCAGTATAAGTTTCGCAATTGTGCCGACATTTAAAGACGCGTATGTTTGTGAACGTGTTACATATGCACTTAAGGACGTGATAGTATATTGTATAATTAAGATAAAGGCTTACAGTCTGGATGCTGTACATCATAACATTCTCTGCAGCTCAAAATAATACAAACCCTCGTTAAGAAAATATTTTACCTCAACCATTGTCTATAAGGTGCATGTACGAAGTACATAAACATTTGTTTGTAATTGTCCCGAGTAGTAATGCCCCTGTTTTGTTATTTTCATTTTGATATCAAAACTTGAAACGTGCAGATATTTTGCGGTAATGATAATTATTTTGTTACATCGGATGTTTGTCACCACAGATGTGATAATACTGAATTATGTCGCTATTAAGCAATACAAAATTAAGGGACCCCGGCTGATAACAAACATAATGTCATCTTTAAAAACAAGAGTGCAAGCAGGAGTGCAAACATTAGCAGAACACGTTTTGCTACACACATTTAAGGTTACGTAAGTCAAGCAATCTTAATGTCATTGATGGTTATCGCTGCTCTTCAGTTATATTAAAGAAATGACAAAACGTGTCGCTTTCTGCTTGAGTTGTTTTGGTATTTTAACCAATATAATGGTTTAACTTTTAAATCTGCCAATCACTTCCTACGTCACATGGATACGTGAAATGATTCGTGATTAAATTACGCTCATATATCTCTTTCGTAATACATTCTTCATAATAACTTGCGCCGCTTGTAAGCGTTCAATCACACATCCATAATAAATTTGTCATTTAAATAATTTATGTTGTAGAAAAAATACAAATTGCACATTTATTTCAATAAAATCTTATGATCAATGTTTGAAATAAATGAGTTACTTATTATTCTATAATAAAACACACATTCACAATAAAACACTAGATAGTTATATTGAATTAGTGTGTTTACAGCATGACATATTTGCAAGCATACAACAGCCAATCAGAATCCACGACACAACAAGAACGTATTTCCAAGATGACCGCTAGAAATGACGTAAACAAAACAAATAGTTAGAAGTTGTGTATCTGTTTAAAACAACAAAAATATACAAATTAATAAACAAAGGAATAAACTTCATTTGGACTTTTTAGTTTATATAATATTTTTAACCGATTTATACACAATTACCCACGACTTAACAAGGCTATAGCATACCCTGAAGCAAGTTAGGCAACAATTAAAAAATATAAATGTTCAAACTTCCTTTCATCGTAAATTGATTGACTGACTGCACAGTCAAAGTTAGATTATCCACAGTGGAAAAAACTGCTTGAATCAAGCATTTCAAACAGTCAAGGAAAAAAGTTGCTATGTACATTGTATTGATCAGACATTTGAGGACCTATTACATTTTATAGAAGCAAGAACATATATTATTTTTTGTAAAGTCACATTAAAGAAAAGAGCCACGATGTTCCTATATCGCTCAACTGATTCAACTTGATCAAGTTTCTGTATGAAAATGTGTTAATCAAAATGATTTTTGACACATTATATGTAGCACAACTCAGACCAGTTTCACCGGGAGCTTCTCAGATATTTCCTCTTTGATAACAAATAAAATATGGTGATTTATTATTTAAGGGACTTGTTGACAGGTGTTTGTATTTAAAAAACAATATAATGAAAATTATTTATGAACAGAACTGTAATCTTTAGAGTAGTTTTAAACAATTATAAAAACAAGGAAAAATGCATTATAGAAAATGTTCCTACTATGGAGTTCAAAGTGTATTGACCCCTGGAAGCAAAAGCTAATGCACTACAACTTAGTCACGCTGGCTTGTGAAATATGATGGTACTTACAACCAAAAGTTGGTTAAAAACATGTTTTTTTCCTGATTATCAATGAAAAGCATACAAAACGCTTAATTTGTTTCTGATATCAATTGATAAGTATAACTAAACGATTGCATAATTGAGACATTTTTTTGGTCAATAGTGTTTTTGTACTTGTTTGAATATCATGCAGCATTCCCTTTTTGAATCTTTTTCAATTTTTTTGAAAAATATCATTTTGGCAAAATGTGAATAAGTCTCTTTAATTCAGTCCAGAGTGACCTATTCTGATTGTCAAAGTTTATACCATAACAAAAAATGAATGTCAAATATTAAAATTATTTATTGAAATATCTGCATTATAAGGCTCGGCCCTTGACCTTATTATCTGTCAATTGCGATTGGTTCAAACATGTTTTATTGCTGATCTTTTTAGAATAAAGGTCAATACAGCTTACAGATAAAATTACTCATTATTAGAAACCATAGACTACCACAATGATTATGGAATATAAACCAATTCCACAGATGGCCATGTTAATTAATTGTATGAAAAATTATTTGCCATGACAACCAGAATTCTGATTATACAAACCATTTTTTAAGAGGACCATCCAAGTATAATAACTCTTAAATTGGGCTGAAATCCAACACCACTATAGAACTGTGACTCAAAGTTTTCACTCCCCAAATCTGTTTTAGTCCATATGTTTTTTGCACAATAAATTGAACAATTATATAACTTTTTAAGAGGACAGTACCAAGGGTTCATCTCTGCCAAGTTATAACCCATTCTACACACTAGTAAAGGAGATCTTCACATTTCAAATTGCACATTTTAACAACCAGTGACCCACTGTTTCAACAGGCCAAACCATTTATTTAAGAGTCATGTTCACAGTTTGTCAAAACGACAATTTTCCATTTTGTTTTGCCACAGATTCAAATAACAAATGGATAATGTGCATCAGTGAGCGAAAAAACACTAATGACATGCACTCATACTGAAAATACATGTTCGTTTACGAAAAATAATCGTTAGAAATAAACACAATTATAAAGCGTTACAAACGCAAAACGATTGAATAAATCCGAGAGCTCTGTTTTTTTCGTTATAGTTTGTGACATTACGTGGATTGCTTATATAAAGTATGAAATATGGCAAACTTAGTAGCAGTAAGGATGGTTGAGTGGTTTTGGTGCTAGACTTTTACTATAAAGGTAAGATGTTCAAGCCCAGTTGCGGTTCACTTTTTTTCTTTCTTTAATTTTATTCTTGTTTTATACTGGAGATCTTTTGTTCCGATTCTTACATTTATTTAAAGCATTTTATCACAAACTTCAAAACATCCCAAAATCTGTGAAAAAGTCCCTTTAAGACAATAACATATATGGCAGAGCTGGGTTGGACGTCTACAATAGGCAAAAACTGCCTGCTGCGCACTTAATTATATTCATCATTTTCATTAACCATTTGAGACTTCAAAACGACAGATGAGCTTTAATAGCCATTGAATTTGATCTGTATTCTAGTATTATTTATTCCATTTACATGTCAAAACTGCTGAATGCTGCCTGCATTAAGTGATTCCATACTTCAATTAAAGACTGCACATAACACAAGAGAGCTGTTAAGCATTTACTCCCAGAGTACTCTAATGTTCATGGAGATTGACAAGACCTGAAGCTGTGTTTGACACAGTGATGCAGCATGCACATGCATTCTAGGCCATGTTTGCACAGCAAAGTTATATTTATGTAACACAAATGCCACTTCTGCAGTGCCGGATTAAGCATAATGAGGCCCATAGGCAGTAAAACTTTTGGGGTCCATGCACCAGGCACATAGTCGGCCAGTTGCCTACTAAAGCGCCAGTGCCAAGTCGAATTCACTCGTTTCAATAAGCCTACCAGTGCCAAGGCTGGCAAGACATACAATGTGGCAATGTCCTTTTTAAGTTATAACATTTCAATATAAATACCATAATGCAAATACGACAGTATAATAATAAGATTAAGAACTTAAGAAAACAATCACTGTAATCTGTATATTTATATAACAAGGCTCCTTATAGTCGCGGGGCCAATAGGCAGTGGCCTACTCTGCCTAATGGGTATTCCGGGCATGCACTTCTGAGAAAGGATGGAGAAATATCAGTTTTCTTGCACACAAAAAAGGAAATCTTTTTATCAATTATATTACTGTTTTGTACCTGTCTAGTCCTTGTGCACAATAAACAGTATCATATAGGTCCCACATCTTTGCCAAATTATTTTAAAATTCTCCCATCCATGGGAAAGTAAGAGCCTGATACAAGAAGAACTATAAAAAATGGTCACAACGCTTACAATATTACTCTCCAAAATATCCTTGTCACGAAACTTTGGCATCCATCCTTAACAGATAGTCATGAGAGAATGCATTATTTTATTAAATAAACATATGTACGTACACTAATTTCAATCAGTTAAGCCTTTAATAAATTAAATTTCATTTCATCGTGCCTCAAAAAGTTGTAACTCTGTTGCTCCGGTCTCCTTCCTACCATTGAGTATCTAATTAGTAATTAAATTGAATGCGTTGTAATGCCCTTTTGTAACTGTTTAATTTGTGTTGCAATGCTATGCAATTTTATCGACACTTATATGTATCATGAATATTGCCGGGCCAAGTGTGAGGTTGAGCGCTCTATAACCGGTTTAAACCACCAGTGCTTAGCATTGACCGTTCCAAGGCGGTGACCCCAGCTTTATTCTACTATGTGTATATGTTGTTTCGTTTTGTGCCGTACTGTACCGTTTTTGCAATTGGTTCCTTGCCATAAATAAAGGACCACGAAGGTGTGTATGATAGAAATGCAATACTGCTACAGCTTCTGGAGTTTCACTTCTTTATATTTAACCCCTGATTTGTAAACCATGATTTAAGAAAATTCAAAATACAGCTGAACTCCAGTGTGTCAACATCTGGTTGTTTGTAACCCAGCTGGTTGTTTGTAACCATATTCATACTTGAACTGCTAAACCTTTTTGAATCTGCCAATCTTTTCTGAGTTATCCCTAGGAACCAGTGTTTTTGTAACCTCTGTCAAAATGAATTAAAATTATTACGATTTATAAAGCCTTGTATGAGTCGAGTCCGGATTCCATGTTTTTAGAGAACTCCAGTCAAAAGAGACTCATTCCTCTTTCAAAATAAAGAAATGTGTAACCAATTTATAATAAATAACCTAATATAATACAATTCCAAAGTTGTGTCATATGTTTTTAATAATGTTATATTATACTTCTTAAGTGTTTATCGCCTGTAAAGGATTAAATAGGTAACATGTTAATTTCCTAATAGTGTTGTCACTATTCGAAGACATAATGTTGTTAAAATCGGTAAATGTCTCTCCAGATGAGTACCACAAACTTGTGGCACTGTTAACTTGTGTCACATAAGTAGATCAAGCATTTCTACGCCAGTCTCATATAAGTTAAATAAAATGTGAAGCCATTTAGATCAATTGTCCTGAAATAGCGTTTTTAACAAATGTATATGGAGCGGCCACAATTCAATTAAATATTAATAGCTTGTAACAAAAATTGAACAGTATTTTACAATATAATACATGTACACCAACACGTATTTGAAGCCATTCTCTTAGTTATCATCGGGAACCAATGAAAACCAACAAACCAACAACTTTTCTACTGCTCACTCCTATATCTCCTGATGAAACTTGGATTGCGGTGGTATAATACATGAATAATTCCATTTTGCCTTTCCTGATCTAAGAATGGCCTTGGCTTTTAAGGCAGCCATGAGATTAGTGTACATACCCCAATATCTCCTGAAGTTTCACAAATATATGTGTTCAGAACTTGTAAAATAATTCAATGCATTCTCCTGTTGAAAATGGAGCTCAGAAGAAAGCTATTACACAAACATGAATTTTGACCATGAAGTATGACATTGACCTTAAAGTAAGCCATAAAACACTGTCTTATTTAGAAAAACACAATTTGATTTATTTATTAAACACAAATTTTATTTTGGAATTTAAGTGCCATTTGTTTGCCCATTACCCTCAATGTATAAGGGTGCCGTAATGTATGACTTTGCCCTAAATGTATGACGATGACCTAATCAAGGGAAATAACAATACTGACCAGTTTTGGACAGATAGATTTACAATACCAATCAACAATCTGACGAACCAACAATTTGTTTTATAAGAACAGACAATGTCAAATTGATATCTTTCAAACACAACGTAAACACAAAAATTGCAACATGAATTGACCAGTCGCCAAATAAGCGATCGCTCCGCCCACTAGTTTTGTTTACATTAAACGCTTATTTAATTACTCCGACACTCTTTGTTTGTCGGACCATGTGGCCGCAATAAACTAGATCTGATTGATTGTCCGTGAGTTTGATTGACAGCTGGCGACTGGTCAATTGCCCATTCAAGTCCAATATTGAATCCCCCGTAAGAAAGAGCAATGACGTCATAATATTAAAATAAGCATACATTTGATATACCAGTGTATTCAGACAAATATATTGTCTTTGAATTCATAAAACACATAAAATTTCTCTACGGATCAGACCATCAACTAATCATTGCTGTATGTCTGCTGCATTCTATTCAACCGTTATGGTTTTTCAATGTCTGTATATGACACACATCAAAACCATCAGACGCGCATGCGCACTTATATAAACAAAAAAAGTTAATCACCAGCGTACAACAACGGATATAAACACTCAAAGATGTATTCAAAGTAACTCAATATAAATGCATTCCCGCATCTCTTGCTCAAACAAAACAAATTCAATGAAATCTTCTATATCCAACCTAAAATGTACATGAACGCGCTCCAGCCATGTTTGCGGACATTCAAAACAATCAGATGCGCATGCGCAAATATATTAACAAAACAAGTTAATCACCAGCATAAAACATCAATATCATCATTCTAAGATTTCTTCCAAGTTACTCAATGTAAATTGATACCCGCATCCCATGGTATAATAAACATCTATGAAATCTTCTAAATATAACC
This sequence comes from Dreissena rostriformis, assembly GCA_007657795.1. NCBI lineage: Eukaryota > Metazoa > Mollusca > Bivalvia > Myida > Dreissenidae > Dreissena > Dreissena rostriformis. The sequence goes on along the minus strand of VMBQ01006113.1, from coordinate 21,998 downwards.
TAAATGTACACGAACGCGCTCCGGCCATTTTAAATCGATCAGACGCGCATGCGCACCTATATTAACAAAAGAAGTAAATCGACACCAGCGTAAAACAACGGATATCAACATTCAAAAATGTATTTAAAGTAATTCAATATAAATGCATTCCCGCATCTCTTGCTCAAACAAAACAAATTCAATGAAATCTTCTAAATCCAACCTAAAATGTACATGAACGCGCTCCAGCCATGTTTGCAGACATTCAAAACAATCAGATGTGCATGAGTAACTATATTAACAAAAAGAAGTTAATCAACAGCATAAAACATCAATATCATAAATCAAAGATTTATTCCAAGTAACTCACTTTAAATTCATTCCCGCATCTCTTGCTCAAACAAACAAAAATTTCTATGAAGTCCAACCTAAAATGAGCAATATATATCATAATTCTAAGATTTATTCAAAGTTACTCAATGTAAATAATTTCCCGGATTGTAAAAAATCTATGAAATTTTCTAAATTTAACCCTAAATGTACATGAACGCCCTCCGGCCATGTTTTCAGACATGCAATACAAGACACCATAGACACTCGGAAAGCCAGACGACTTTTTGATCTTTCCTGTGCAAAGCTCGACGATCACGTACTATCATGTGCAGTAAATACTCCATTACTTCTGAAGCACAACATAATCAAGTTACACAACCTTTACAAAACCATTACAACCCGTTTTTGTTTAGTCTCGAGCGTAACGTAGATCCGCAATCGTGTTCATGCGCCAGCGCGCATGTTCATGATTAACAGAGAATCATGGGACACATTAAAATAAGCATAATACTAATAATCCCTTTATATGAAGGACATGCATTCACTGATCTACTTTGGAAGCTTTAATGCTTAGCATGTTTGAAAACCAAAGTCATTAAGACATTTTTGCTCCCTTTACACTATAAGCATAACAACTACCTTAACAGTGATATCACTGATAAAACAGTTGTTTGATAGAAAACACAAAAATATGTGTTTACCTTTAAATCAGCTCTCATATATCTTCATTTTCAGTAAATCCACTCTAAATATTTAACAAAAATTGAATCACACTATGGTGTAACTTAAGTAGACATTTTAAACACTAACAGAAAATATCTATACCAGTTTACAACATCAAAAATAATCAATGAAAACTACACACGAAAACGCATACGCCAAAAAATTACGTATGCAAAAATCGAGGCCTAGATTAACTGCACACTGTGCAGATGCAGTCAGGTGTAAAGGCAGTGCTCATGGAATGCATGTCTGGTATTTGGGGCAAAATGTGCCCGCGATAAGTTTTGTAAAATAAAAACACAATTATCGCAAAATGCGTATAAATATGTGCAAAAAAAATATAATTAAGCATTTTTTTTCCTTTTGTGCTGAAAGAAATAAAAAGAAATGATGTTTAATTTGTATTTGAAACACAACTCTTAAGTAATCATTTCTATATGACTCACACACCATTTTGACCATTTCCAATGTATCTTGCAATATTTTGAAATTATTTAAAATTGTCAAAATTAAAGAAAACATAACTCTACCTCATGATTTTCAAAATTTACAAAAAGCAGCTGGAAAACAGTTCACATAATAGTTTTAAGGTTTATTATAATACAGACATTTATTAATTGTTTGAAATATATTGAATCTAAACAAGATATATCTTTAAAAAAATTGTTGGGCGTATATTATGACTTTGAAATAAAGTTAGAAAAAAAATAATGTTTTTTTAATAATTAAATTGAAAACACAGGTTGAATTGTTTTTTGTTCACTTGTTAGTCGCATATCCATCGCATGACATGTGTGTTATTAAGTGCATATATATTCAAAACTCACAATAGTGTTGGTAGAAAAACATTAAACTACATGAGATCACATCATACGTGTCCTCACACGGCTTTTTATGAGTATATGTCTTTACCTTTGAAATATATGGTATGTTAATATTAATGCGCAGTTTTCTTTCAACACGTTCAAATAACACTTTCAGAGCCACATCATACCAACATAGGTCGTATGGGGTTTCAGCCTGCGTAGCTCAAGCACAGTCTGCGCAATTGCGCAGTCTGGTCAGGAGCGCTGTCTGCTTTAAAATCATGCAATAATTCGTGGTCTCATTAGGTTTCTCCTGACCAGAATGCGAGAAGCGCAGGCTGGGCTACAGCTATGCTGGAAGCATATGGCATAAGACCCATTTACGCATGACGCAGGTTTTTAAAAATATCTTTGCTTCTTGTAAATTGAACATCTAAGCACAATACTTTTCGAGAGAAAATTGAAGTCATTGTGTTATTATTAGCAAATTGGCGAATTTCGAAAGCCTATTCGGGCTTTCAGCAACGATTTCCAGACGGGCTTACCGAGTACGGCAAACATTTGTGGTTAGATAATTAAACGATTACCGTCTTACTATTTTAGTAGTGTCTGTCTTCCCCGGACAATGCAGTTACCGAGTTCTGCCCCTGAAATTCTGCGAGATGGATTTTAAAGCGTAATTGTAATCGGGCCACAGTGTGTGTCTATGTGTCGTATGAACATGCAGAGAGTAGTCTGGAATTCCTCACACTGAACGATGCTACATGCTTTACGCTGTGCACAGACGCAGTGATGTGGCCAAAGTTCCGGGGGATTTCTCTCGAATAAGCCCATAAAATATTTGAATGTATTCATTCGGGGGTGCTTGCGTTTTGTCAAGGTTACTTTAGGTGAAAAGCTGGGTAAAAAAGCTACGCCGAAAAAAATCATGTTGACACAGACTTATAAACTTTTTATACCAAGGCCCATAAGTGCACATTTACCTGAAGTTTTATGATGTTTTTTACAATTCATGACTTTGTGGATTACTTTCCTAATCATAATGGAAGGAAATAATCACATCCCATTTACAGCAGCTGTGCTATATTTGAGCCAAACTCTGGGAAAAGGGGATTTAATGCAAGTGCGTAAAGGGTCATCCAATATTAGTATTTGCAGTTTACAAAGGCTATATTATAATCAGTGACAACACTTTCCTTATTTAATGTTTTTATCGTTGAACGGAAGTCTTTTTTTAGCAAAAATCCAGTTTAGGCGGAAAGTGTCATCCTGATTAGCGTGTGCAGACAGCACGCAAGCTAATGTGGGACGGCACATGCATTAAGCACCGTTTTCTCAGACCGTGGCTCATTTAGAAGCCACCACAAATACAAAAACACTTAGAAACCCAATGTAATAATGTATAACATTGTCAAATAGTTTAGGTCCAAGTCAGCCAAAGAAGACTTTTAAAAAGTGTGAACCTAAAGCGGGTTCCCCCATCTTAGGATAATATTGCCTTTTATTAATATGATATTGGAAGACACACAGTAGTATTAAAAACTGCAAGCAAAATCTTTTTATTTATTTGAAACAAGAAATAACTTTTAAAAAGATATTCTGCGTGTATCCTGACTTTGAAATAAAGTTAGCCAATTAACGTTACTAAATAATTAAAGCGAAAACAAAGATTGTATTGTTGTTGCAGTTTTGGTTTTTCACCTGGTAGTCAAATATCTAACGCATGAAATGTGTGTTATAAAGTGCACGTATATTCGAACCACACAACAGTGTTCGTAGATAAAAAATATTCTATGGGCGATCACATCATATGCGTCCTCAAAGGCTTATTAGGAGTTTATTTCTTCACCAGCAAAATATATTCTATGTTAATATTTGGTTAACACACAGTTTTGTTCGAACACATTCAAATAAGTCAATCAGCAGCCATAGACATTGGTGACAAAATAGCTTAATTAAGCAAATACACTAAATTTAAAATTCCATCTTTTACACTATCATAATTATATGATGTTGTATTTTAAGGTAACTAAGTTTAGCTCCAGTCTAACTCAAGCTTAAGGTAATAAGTAACTGATACATTTTCAGGATAACACAACTTATTAATTAACATAATTATTTTTTAAGAAGCTACTTAAACTTGATGATTGATTTATGTGTCTACCTAGTTTATCTGTATATGAGTGATTGTTTAATGTATGCTGTATTATTCATTTAACATACTGTTGCATCTTTAAATTGCCTGAAGTGCTGAAAGCAAGTATAAAAATTGAATAAATATGAACGTGAAAAGATGCATATGGCAATAAATTGATTATTAAATGTAAATGCTGGCATTTTAATGGTTTGCTAATTGTGTATTTGCAAATTCATAATTATCATGAACCACTCCTCCCATCAAATATGAAGCATACACTGTGCAGTTTCATTCAAATTGGACACCAATTTACAAAGACGTTCGAAGGACAAATTTTCATCGAACATGGCCTCCAGTTGGCCATTTTTAACGTTATTGAATGTCAGCCATTTTGAATTATGTCAAAGCACATATAAAATGTCAAACACAACAGTTTGTTTTTACTTTTTTCATTAAGTATTTTAAGTTTCAAAGAAATCTCCCGTGCCACAAAATTTAACAAATCCAAGATGGCTGTCATTTGGCCATCATTAATCTGGTGGACACACAAAAAATGCCCCACACTGCAATGTTAGAGTAACAAGGATGTCTGCCATTTTACTATTTGGAACACTTTGGGGGAAACTACATATATTGTACAAAAGTACATATTTAGCCCAATCACATAATTGCTTTGATACAATATTTTACTTCAACCATACATTTCTATCAAATGAATTTTTTTTTCAACAAACATGAATAATGAAATCAAATAATCTGGAACAGGAACCTAAATGTTCACTTTTTATATTTACAATAAATCAAAAGTACCCCAGATACCAAAATAAAACCTGTATTATTGTGCACACTTTGCACTTTTGTTTGTCTCAAACATATTTTTAAGAATATTCAATGCCATACATTTATAAGAATATTCTATGTGATATTATTAGCAAAACATTCTGAAATCTGATCAAAATGCATGTGTGCAACATTAACATGCAGGCAAGTTTAATCTGCCTATGAGGTTAATGTCTTGTCATAGTAAGACTTCTAATAACAATCCTTAATTTACACTTCTTTTATTTGTTTACTTATTTAAAGGCGCATCTCAGGTCAAGAATCATGACCTTTCAGCCAGTTCTTCCTGGTTCGCGAAACGGCCACATTCCCTTTGAAAAAAATTGCTTTGTATTTAATTAAAAGTGCTTTCCAATGCTACTAATACTGTGTATGTATAGCTTCTGTATTACAATAATTAACTGTGTACGTCTTATATCAGAGCAAATAGTTGGAATGTATAAAATGCCGTGAAAGTTGCATACAACGATACCGACTATATACATGTATGAGTGGTTTATTAACTCAAACTAGGAGATGCCAGGATCAAATGCATTATTATGGCATGCCAATATTTATACAATATTTACATATAAATATAGTGTTCCAATGTGTTTCATATGGGTAATTAACATGGTGGGCAACAAGAGGTTAGGTAGACAAACGCGTTTAGTCGTCCGGGGTGTTATTTTGCAGGAAGAATGAATGCAACAAAACGTCACTGACTTCGTACATAGGCTAGGTTTCACACAGTTCATATATAATTCCAAGTGAAGTATACACTAATTTACACGATCTGTGAATGATATTGGCAGTTTATTTGTTCACGAGCCCATATTGTTGTCCGTGACTATAATTGTCGAAACAACGCGTAAAGGTGTCCGTGTACAATCGTACATTAAACGTTAACACATCTGTCGTTTGTGTTGTATGACATATTCAGATTGTGCTTATTGCATTGCAAGCGTGTAGCGTGACAATTCGAAATTTTTTAAACGTTGGTTATACGATTACAAGTACATCCATCAATTAACACATTTATCAAGGTTAAGACGTCAACGCATTGATACCGTTACCGCCAAATAACCATAACAAATCACAAAGTGTGTCAAGAAGGTGTATGTAAGTGTTTTGTGTGATGTTTATATGGTACTTTGTTGGCTATAAGTAGACGAGTAATTTGACCCTAAAACAGACTGCACTGGCCGTTGATTTATAAAAAAAAAAATGTGTTTTGACAGTTAATGATATTATATTGAACTAGTCGGTGCCTTATTGACTACGACCACCGACACCCAAACTATGTAAATGTCATTTGCTTATTACTATTTGCAAAAAGAGATGCTCATAAAAGGTGTTGTATCTTGAAAGATTTTGAAAAAAATAAACATTTTGCAGTCCTTACTTAAAATGCAGACATATATCAACAACACTGACTTAAGACAACGCTGATACAAAAACATGTCAATAAAAACAGCTAAAGCAGCAACAGTTTTATAAAACCATTTTAATGTACAGACTTTATATGATATTTGCGCTGAAGTTTTCAGTAACTGTTTATCAGAGTTACATAGCAAACAACTTTATATGTGAAGACTAATACTCTTATTCCCGTATAACCGTGAATACAATTTCTGAACGTTAATTAAGAATATTCGTTCATAATTTATGGACGCGCTGAAAAGAAAAAAAAAATGAAATATGCACTACAATCGGAAATCATGTTAGTTTAATGCAGACTGCATGGGACTTGCTTGCCTTTGCAGAAGAATTGAACGGCTGCAGAATAGAAAAGAATGTCCCGAAACGTATATGTTAAAGCAAACCAACTATGTTTGAAAGGGTGCCTAATTAAATCTCAGACTAATGTATTCCAGCATACATTGCATACGTATTGCAAAACATTGTGGGTGATCGTCCATTAAGCCTAATGTTGACGACGATTCAGCAAGGTTGTTTTGAAATAGTGTGCAACTTATCGGTCGTCTTATAAACATTGTCCAACAAAGAATCGTGCACCTGTTTTAAGAAGACATTTTGCAGAAGAAACAGGTATACATCGCGAAATGTTCGTTTATAGACGGCTTCTATTTATAATGAAACAGAACTCATATTAACCATACAAAGGGGTTTAATAACACAAAAATAACCCCATTTTTGGAATGCTCCTTTAGGTGCAAGTTTGTCGTGAGAATAGCGCATTTTCTTCTAATTGCGAAGGCTATTTCTTCTGTAGAATCATTTACTTATATAATTTAAATGACACTAAGTATAAGCTTGTATTAGGTCAGTCAGTATATTATATATGCGCGAATGGTGAGCTATTTATTTCGCATAAGTGACGTTAAATGGCACTTTATGACGGGCGAATTATCCGTCATAAACGATGTATATAGCTTTAGGTGTTAACATGTTCTTTTTTACGACCAAGCTAATTACATGTAACTATGTCAAGGTTGGTGACGAATGGCCTCGAGAAATAATTTTGACCAAAACTATCTCTTTTGCTGAATACTGTAGACATAAGATAAAGGTCATACACACTACTGTTTATATTAATAATTATGATTGACAACTGTGAACATTTTGTTATATAGATACAAGTTGCCTTGCTTTGGATAAGCCTTAAAGTTGTTATTTTTTTGAAAATTCATGAACGCTCCTGCTTGTATTGATTTTCAAATAAACGTACCACTTCATAACATATATATATATATAATAAGATAGCTTATGCAAATGTGTTATATGTGTGTCAATTGCCATTGGGAAATTATTACTATCGAGTAATTGACATATGTAGCGTAGCTCATTTTAACACAAACATCTCTATATATAATATTATCCGGCGACACACGAACAGACATATATACGAAATGACAAGGCGTGATATCGATATAAACCCACGATTTTGTTTAGGGCTCATAACAAATAACATACATTGGGAGTGATTACACCTTGTTTGTTATAATTTTAAAATAGGCCGCTGAAAACAAACATGATTTTACGGCTTTCGACGTGCTTGATCCCGTACACTGATACAGATAGTCAATGTGGTAAAGTTGATAGTAAACTTATTAACTGAATATTACAATAAATACGAATTTCCCCGATGATGTGCTTTGTCACAATTGAGGTCCATTGTGTAGAAACTCATTATTATTCAATGGTAAAATACTCACTGTATATTGCATACACAGTTTTATCAAATTCGGATCATTTGTTGCTGCGATCTGACACAAAAACTTAGGCTTTATTTTAAAATGTAATGATATTAATCCAACGGCAACATTTCCCTTTAACTTACCAATACACGAAAAATAAATGCATGTCCATCAAACAGGGATGCTGTTTATAAAGTGTCATACAAGTTGCCTTATGAGTGTCCATATCAAATGGCGAAAACGAGTTATTATTCACATTGCAATTCTTGAACATTCAAAGGAGCAGAACTGACAATATGCGCATATCAACCATAAAAGGCACGTGCATATAAACCTTCATCCAATTCAAATCATTAGTTGAGTCCATTCGTAAAAGCATAGCAAACCTCGGATGGACTTCAAGCATTTAACAAGACACGGGCTGATTATTAATTGTTTTAAATGAATAAATATGGGATCACTGCCTTGAAATGGTTAATGCAAAGCATCGTGGACTCAAAACGGTTCAAATATGGATAATATAATATAAATATAAATATATTATTATATATATTTTTCCAACATCAGCACTTATTTTGAAATCATATATGATCTTGTATTGAACACTCTCTTTTCTATAAATAGAGATAACGGCATCAGCGGACATCAATTCCGTATAATATAGTTACACAGTTGGTCCCTATTCTTTTGAACACTCGACAAAATAAAAATTTACCTTTTTCTAACCTCAAGACTGTCATAATGCGAAGACGTTCGTACATTGTGAGCAGTAAATTGTGAGGAGCAGTAAAGCAATTTATATCACATGTTTTTAGTACTTGACAGTTATATATTTCCGAAAAGACACACATGGTGGAGATTTCGTAACATTTCGGAAATTGAGGAATTTAACCGGACCCATGCTATTGTTAAAGTTTGTATTTTGTGTGTTTGTGCAATCGGATTTAACCAATACGATTTTGTTTGATACGTAGCTTGATATGTTCGCGCTTAAATGTTAATATAAAGGCCAACAATGTTAGTATCTCTGTCATTACCTAGCCACTAAATGCAATTAAACAATTGTATTGTATATCTTTTTATTTTTGTGGAGGGGGGGAGGTAAAACAAATTGTTTTGTAGGATTTATCTTTTTTTTTTAATTTTAAATTGACCATCAATTGAAACTAAACACGTATAATTGATCATATAGATATACAATTGCCTTGTGCATCAACGACATTTGTTAAAATAAAGTAAAACGTGAGCACTCAATTATGTTTACTAAAAAATAGTATATAGTATTTACATACCTACCCATACATTAACAGCAACATTGTGTAGGCAATGGAAAACACACACTTATTAAGCTTGGCCTATTAAGCCAATTCAACTTCTTTTTATCAAGCTTAAACAAGCAATTTGGTAAAGTACGGAATCAAGAGAGTGCCATCTATAATCTCGTCCTTCTTTCATCATCGGCGACACACGACACACGAAGCGATACACAACGTAAAGACATATCTCAACANTGTTGTTTCACAGGAAGGTATACATATAAATACACAGTTATGAATATGATGTTGTTTAACAGATGGTATGCACACGTTGTGACTCTGTGTGTAATTTTATCATTAGTTGATCGAATGAATAAACCTGGTTTCTCACAGTAAACATAAACATGCCGTCTCTGCAGTGGTAATGTTCTACATTTGAAGGGTAGCCCGTCACTGTCTAGTGAATATTCAATGAGATCAAATGTGCAATCATCAACATTCAACCGTTTTGATATTGTGAATGAAGCATACCGATTTATTAGGTTTATGTTTTAACATATCACGACACGAGTTATGTGCAAAACTACGTGCACAACTTTATTTTCGACCGATTTAAAAAAAAAAATCGTTAAATGATATGGAGATCTTAGCAGATGAACGTTTTGTTAAATCATTAAAATATATACTTTATCAAGATAGCACTTGTTGCGTAATTCAGTTTTGATTGGTAAATGGTTTCATTGTATTATTTTGTGGTATTTACTGTCAACCAAGTAATTACTTTTTTTATTGAACAGTGATTGTTCTACGGATTGATGCAAATTACAAATAAATATTTTACTATCTATTTACATTTGCAAATAATCAGAAGTAAAATACCATTAAAAGTTATTTTTCAAAAGATTGTATAAGTTGTAAGCCTGACTTTTGGAGGGAAGGTATCCCTTGGTGATTGGGGAAATATAAAAGTAAAGCACATTGTGAAACATAAATAAGTTCAACATTTCAATAAGAATGCAAAAAAATAAATAATGTAAAATGAAATCATACAGTTTAAATATGACACTCACACTGTGTGTATGCTCATCTGAATAACATACGATGTGTACATTAATTGACATAGTCAAGCACTTTGATGTGATTGTTCAAGCCACTGAAACAAAGAGCCGTCTTAAAACGAAAATATTAAAATTAAGCAAAACAAAACGCATTAAACATTTATTGGCATGCCATATATTAAGATTCACTATTATGCATTTTTGAAGGCTGTTTTGAAGTCATGATCTGTATCCAGGGAATGTGTATATAAAAAAAAAATGCTAAGGTATACAAATTTTTGACGCATTGAAAGCTAATTGGAATGGGTGTCTGCATAAACGGCCAAAATCCGTTTGAAAAACATTGCCAAATTGGTTAAGAATTAAGAATATTCGTTCATAATTTATGGACGCGCTGAAAAGATAAAAAAAATATGCACTTCAATCGGAAATTATGTTAATTTAATGCAGAATGCACTGGACGAAGAATACTTGTTTGCCTTTGCAGAAGAATTTAATGGCTGCAGATAAAAAAAAAGTATAAAGAGGTTATGCAAGATTTCCTATTTATATGAAATGCTCATGCTTCATTTACGTACATTCGAAAAGTGGCCCCATTCAGATAAACTTTTTGATAGAAAGCCGTAAATTAGTTATTTACGAACTCCACAAAAGTCGGCATGATTAAGCGGTTATAGAACGGTGTTAATAGACAACTTGAACCAAGGGTGAAACCCAGTCGTGTACCAGCATGATGCATATAGGATGCTCTTTTGATAAACTGATTTCATTTTAAACTTTAATTTAAATTTACTGTTGATCAACTGTCTTTCAAAAGTGATTTAAAATTCGCCCTCGAGGATAAATAGGTGTCACGTTTTACTTACACAATTTATAACCAATTTAGTGAGGTGATATAACACGACTGATTCACACAAAAATAATTAATTACAGCTTTCGGCATCAAAGTATTTTTATTTTATTAAGAAATGTGGTAGATACAGATCAATGTTTGTTTGAATGAAATATTGAATATTTTGTATATAACGAATTCTATATGCTATTACCGAAAAACCCTAATTATCGCCTTTTGTGATGTAGTATTTCATTATTAAAGTCTGCAAATGGTATCCGAGTGTTGTCATGTAACGCCTTTTCAATTGTACGACTGCTATTATTCCAGTTTCCCACGTTTTACGCACAGATTTGCCTTTATCCAAAAATGCTTAATTTGAAATTGCATAATAAATTATCAAAATCACAATGGAAACCGATGCGCTCGTGAACATAAATGATCGTGTGTTGGATTTATTACCAATGACGATGTGTTGTCATTTACCACGAAGTAAGTGCAAGGGTTTCTCACATTTAAGCATTTGCTAAGTGGAATTAAATTGTGTCAGAATTTAAACAGCATAAACGACTGTTTGGAATAATGGATAAGCACTCAACAATTGTAAAAGAGGCCTTGCATGATAGTTTAAAATTCAAAACAAAATACTCAACATAAAATTAATATATGTAAACTGTCACGACTTTGTGTTCGTTCTTTATCATTGTTTCTTTTTTTATTCTCTTTCATTTACAATTGTTTTACACCAATCCTAGGTATACCAAACGAATGAGTGACTTACAAGTTACAAGTTTTCACGGTTAAGATGTCATAATTAGAGTCTGTGTTTTGTTCTTAGTATTGTGTATCTGTCGAATCGAATCGACTCCATAATCGTTTTATAGTATGAACTTGGTAAGATTATTACAAAAAAGAGCAAAACACTATTTCTAACATTGAAATAAATTTGGGAAAGCCAATAAACGAGTCCCCAAAGAAGTTGGGTTCCTGATATATTTATCACGATTATCCGTACATGTAAAAATAGCTACTTTTTCATTAGCTTGTGGATGTTTGAACAATGTAATTAAATGCATTTTCTATTTTATTTAGAATTTTTAAAGATAATTATCACAACAAGACAAAGAATAAAACAGTACATCCATCCAATAATTCAAACACGGGACCTATATGACAAACATGTAACGCTCTTCCACTGCAACACTCAGACTTTTGATACTCATTAAAGCGTGCTGTAAACGATATGATAATAATTTATGTATATGTTTTCCAAAAAATCCATGAAAAGCCTTATACGCGCTTTATTATTTTACATATTTCGATTGATAAACATCTACAAACGAACCGATATGTTTTAATTGCTATATTCAGGAGCGTTATTTGAATTATATGCATGCAGCGGACAGTGTAATGCACATGTCCTCCCTTTACTTTTTACCCTAACAATGACGCCAACTTATCGAGAACAGACCATGTACTACTAGAAGAACGTTTATCGCATACAGTCAACAGCTGTCGCGTCATACCAGATGCAGCACTGAACGTTTCTTGCCCTTTCCAAGTTTGCATCAGTGTCTCTATCGATATCCGCCAAGATGAAACATGTTCATCTCAAGCGCTACACAGAGTGGCATACCGTTGCTTAAACCCCAACGAAATCAATGAATACAAGAACACCGTAAGTGAGCACATGCGCTCGATTCAGTTGGACTAAACATACGTCAATCAAATGTACACTCATATAGTTCGATACCCTAGTTCTGCGGCTAAAACGAAGCGACAGACGCATACGTTCCCCAACCCAAGCTGATGGCATGGTACTCATGTCTCTATCGCGCCGCAGCTTAAACAAATTGGTAGAGAAATGAAACTCGTATGCCAACAATATAACGCTTCACAATGTGACGTTATGACTATGGGTCGATAACCGACCAAAGCAGAACCCCCACTCACCCCATATTACACGCGACTCAACACCAGTACATGAAGCGGCAAAATACAAACATTTAGGTATTATCCAGTCGATCAGTGGAAAATACCCCTACGACATCGACACTGTAAAACAGACAATAAGACGCACGTTCCTTTTCGTCCCCCAGAAAGTGCCCGGAAGGTCCGGAGCAAACCCAAACACCGCGATTAAGCTGTACAGCACCGCAGTCGTTCCCATAGCGCTAGTTGGCTGCGAGCTGTGGAACAGTATCACCAATGCCGACACGCAACAGCTCAAGGTAGCCCAGCACTTCTGTTTGCAACGTGCCAAATGCCTCCCCACCAAACGCGCTCGGACATGGTGCTCGGACTTGCGGGAATGACATCTATCGAAGCGCAAATCGATCAAACACAATTATCGTTCAATGGCTCACTATGCCACGCCCCAAAAGACGAGCCGTGTTATACAATATTCATTTTAAGACTGTGACAGTTTGATTTGTGCAAAAACCGAAAAATTGTCTTCATTCCAGATATTGTGAAATTTCTGCCGACATATAACCTTGAAGACTATCTAACGAGCTTTAAAACCAACAGTGTATTCTCGTAAAAAGAGAAATGAAAATCTGTCTGTAATAAGTCAGTGCACCAACACGAAACAAGACGCTGGCGAAAGAGGCTTGAAGAACATAACTATATTCGGTATGTATAGACGTTCACAAGAACCTGGAACCGGTAACCATATTTCGCTCATGAAGTTACTGTCTCGTTTGTGCTGCAAAACAACACACGAAAAACCCAACTTATGTTAAAAAAATATATGGCAGAGCTGGGTTGGACGTCTACAATCGGCTCAAACTGCCTGCTGCGCACTTAATTATATCTATCATTTTCATAAACCATTTGAGACTTCAAAACGACAGATGAGCTTTAATAACATTTGAATTTGATCTGTATTCTTGTATTATTTATTCCATTTACATGTCAAAACTGCTGAATGTTGCCTGCATTAAGTGATTCCATATTTCCATTAAAGACTGCACATAACACAATAGAGCTGAAAAGCATTAATTCCCAGAGTACTCTAATGTTCATGGAGATTGACATGACCTGAAGCTATGTTTGACATAATGGTGCAGCATGCACATGCATTCTAGGCCATGTATGCACAGCAAAGTTCTATTTATGTAACACAAATGCCTCTTCTGCAGTTCCGGATTAAGCATAGTGAGCCCCATAGGCAATAAAACTTTTGGGGCCCATGCCCCAGGCACCTAGTCGGCCAGTTGCCTACTAGAACGCCAGTGCCAAGTCGAATTCACTCGTTTCAATAAGCCTACCAGTGCCAAGGCTGGCAAGACATAAAATGTGACAATGTCCTTTTTAAGTTATAACATGTCATTATACTTACCATAATGCAAATACGACATTATAATTATTAGATTAAGAATTTAAGAAAACACTCACTGTAATCTGTATATTTATATAATAAGGCTCCTTATAGTCGCGGGGCCCATAGGAAGTGGCCTACTCCGCCCAATGGGTATTCCCGGACTGCACTTCTGGGAAAGGATTGAGAAATATCAGTTTTCTTGCACACAAAAATGAAATCTTTTTATGAATTATATTACTGTTCTTGTACCTGTCTAGTCCTTGTGCACAATAAACAGTATTACATAGGTACACATCTTTGCTTGTTATTTTAAAATCCTCCCATCCATGGGAAAGAAAGAGCCTGATACAAGTAGACATATAAAGAATGGTCACAACGCGAACAATATTACCCTTCAAAATATCATTGTCGCGAAACTTTGGCATCCATCTTAAAAAAAAATAAAAAATAATGAGAGAATGCATTATTTTATTAAATAAACATATGTACGTAAAATAAGTTCAATCAGTTAAGCCTTTAACCTCGGTTTTGTAAAACACGATTTTATAAAATTCAAAATTCAGCTGAACTCATGTGTGTCAGTATCTGGTTGTTTGTAACCCATCTGGTTGTTTGTAACCATTTTCATACTTGAACTGCTAAACCTGTTTGAATTTGCCAATCTGCTCTGAGTTATCCCAAGGAACCAGTGTTTTTTGGAACATCTGTCAACATTGATTACAATTATTACAATATATTAAGCCTTTTATGATCGTGTCAAGTCCGAATTCCATGTTTTTAGAGAACTCCAGTCAAAAGAGACTCATTCCTCTTTCAAAATTAATAAATCTGTAACCAATTTACTGAACAGAACTGAACAGTTTATTTAGTAAATAAAGGTCACCTGCTCATAATACATAATCCAATATAATACAATTTCAAAGTTGCGTCATATGTTTCTATAAATGTAATATTATACTGCTTAAGTGTTTATCGCCTGAAAAAGATGGAATAAGTGACATGTTAACTTTCTAATAGTGTTGTCATTATTCGAAGACATAATGTTGGTAAAATCGGTTAATGTCTCTCCAGATGAGTACCACAAACTTGTGGCACTGTTAACTTGTGTCATATACGTTGATCAAGCATATCTACGCCAGCCTTACAAAAGCAAAATAATAGGTAAAGCCATTTAGATCAATTGTCATGAAATAGCGTATTTAGGAAATTTATATGACTGGGCCAAAATTCAATAAAAATTGTTTAGCTCGTAACAAAAATTGAGCAGTATTTCACACTATAACACATGTGCACCAACATTTATTTGAAGCCATTCTCTTAGTTATCATCGGGAACCAATGAAAACCAACAAACAAACAACTTTTCTACTGCTTACTCCTATATCTCCACATGAAACTTAGATTGTGGTGGTATAATAAATGAATAATTCCATTTTGCCTTTCCTTCTCTAAGAATGGCCTTGACTTTAAAGGCAGCCATATGATTTTTGTACATACCCCAACATCTCCTGAAGGATCACAAATATATGTGTTCTGAACTTGTAAAATAATTCAATGCATCATCCTGTGGAAAATGGAGCTCAGAAGAAATCTTTTACAAAACAAATGACTTTTGACCATGAAGTATTACATTGACCTTAAAGTTAACCATAAAACACTGTCTTATTTAGAATAGCACAATTGTATTTATTTATTAAAAAAAGAATTGTATTTTGGAATAAAAGTGCCATTATTTTGCATATTACCCTCAATGTAGGAGGGTGCCCTAAATATATGACTTTGCCCTAAATGTATGACGGTGACCTTATCAAGGGAAATAACAATACTGACCGTCAACAGTCTGACGGACGAACACTTTTTTTCTATAAACATACAATATCAAATGGATATCTTTCAAGCACAACGTAAACACAAAAAATGCAACATTGAATTGCCCATGCAACCCGAGTCCAATTATGAATCTCCCGTAAGAAAGAGCAATGACGTCATAATACTAATATAAGCATAACTTTGATATGCCAGTGTATTCAGACAAATGTATTGTCTTTGAATTCATATAACACTTCAAATAAGATTTATCTACTGATCAGACCATCAAATAATCATTGTTGCATGTCAGCTGCATTATATTCAACCGTTATGATTTTTCGATGTCTGTACATGACACACATCAAAACCATCAGACGCGCATGCGCAATACTATTACAATAAAAATAAATTAATCACCAACGTTAAACAACGGATATCAACATTCAAAGATTTATTCCAAGTAACTCAATTTAAATTAATTTCCGCAGATCTTGCTCAAACAAAACAAAATTAATTAAATCTTCTAAATCCAACCTAAAATGTACCTGAACGCGCTCCAGCCATGTTTTCAGACATGCAAAACAATCAGATGCGCATGCTCAACTATATTATTAAAATAAGTTAGAAGTTAATCATCAGCATAAAACAGCAATATCATCATTATAAGATTTCTTCCAAGTTACTCAATGTAAATTCATACCCGCATCTCTTGGTATAATAAAAAATTATGAAATCTTCTGAATATATCCTAAAATGTACAGCATAAAACATCAATATCATAATTCAAAGATTTATTCCAGGTAACTCAATTTTAATTAATTCCCGCATCTCTTGCTCAAACAAACAAAAACTTCTATGAAGTCTTCTGAATCCAACCTAAAATGTAGGCGCTTCAGCCATTTTTAAACGATCAGACGCGCATTCGCAACTTTATTAACAAAACAAAAATGTATCACCCGCATGAAACATCAATATCATCATTCTAAGATTTATTCAAAGTAACTCAATGTAAATATGTTCCCGGATTGTAAACAATCTATGAAATCTTGTAAATCTAACCTAAAATGTACATGAACGCGCTCCGGCCATGTTTTCAGACATGCAAAACAAGACACCATAGAAACTCATAAAACCAGACGACTCTTTGACCTTTTCGGTGCAAAGTTCGATGCTCACTTACTTTCAGGTGCAGTAAATACTCCATTACTTCTGAAGCACAACCTAATCAAGTTACACAACCTTTACAAAACCATTACAACCCGTTTTTGTTTAGTCTCGAGCGTAACGTAGATCCGCAATCGTGTTCATGCGCCAGCGCGCATGTTCATGATTAGCAGAGAATCACGGGACACATTGAAATACAAATACAATTGCATGTATTACATTTAATCTATTTAATATATCGTATTTATCGTTATCATATTTGCAGCCAGATACACGACTTCCCACTTTTGTTTTAAATTTTATAAATATTGTAAATGGGTCATTTGTTGCAAATACGTGGGTAAAGTAGTTTGTTTGCACACGCATGGCTAGTTTTAAGCTGCAACAATCTCACACATATGCTTGTTTAACTACCAAAAAAACGATTTGCTTTGATGACTTATGTTTCCATAAAGCAAACAAGATACTGTAATATGTGACATTTCTTCCAGTGCAGTGGATTCAATTACATGTAAGTTTTCTCCCAAACAACTGTTATGATAACCACTTAAACAACGAAAGCAATTTATATCTCGATTTCTTAAAACCTTACTCCTACCTATCAGTGCGGTTTTAACCTCAACAACAATATACTGACGCCGACATTAGGTGTTTAACCCAAGTGGAACCGCGCGTTGGATAACACTCTCAATTAATAAATACGATAGATTAAATAGATTAAATGCAATACATGCAATTGCACGTTAGTATCCAAATAGTTGTGAAGTTTTATAGTATAAATATATTATTCGTGTTCGGGTCCGAGTGCAACATATTGTTAAATTGATGCTTAATGAAAAGCATGTGTGACAATGTCTTAATAATGCAAAGGTTAAATACACAATACCTATATTGCCCGTATAAGGACAATGTCTTAAATACGAACAACGATCCCTAACAAGTATTACCCTTAGCAGAACATACATCAAATAGTGAATGTTTTGTGCTTTTTGAGTCGCTGCGTATATTGAACCATCAGGTCATAGCTATAATACGATCAAAACTCAAACTCAAATAATAATAATAATAAATAATTGTGAATGAAGCATACCGATTTATGAGGTTTATGTTTTATCATATCACGACACGAGTTATGTGCAAGACTACGTGCACAATTTTATTTTCGACCGATTTAATAAATTAGTAAAGAATTAAGAATATTCGTTCATAATTTATGGACGCGCTGAAAAGATAAAAAAAAAAAAATATGCACTTCAATCGGAAATTATATTAATTTAATGCAGAATGCACTGGATGGAGAATACTTGTTTGCCTTTGCAAATGAATTAAATGGCTGCAGATTAGAAATAAAAAGTATAAAGAGGTTATGCAAGATTTACTATACATGTGAAATGCTCATGCTTCATTTACCTACGTATTGCAAACATTGCGGGTGGTCATCCATAAAGCCTAATCTGTATGTTGACGATGATTCAGCAAGGTTGTCTTGAAATTGTATGGAACTTATTGTTCGTTTTATAAAAATTGTCCAAAAAAGCATCGTGCACCTGTTTTAAGAGGACATTTTACAGAAGAAACAGGTATTACAAAATGTTATAAGCCTACTATATACATACCGAAATGTTCGTTTATAGACGCCTTCGATTTATAATTAAACAGAACTCATATCTAACATACAAATGGAATTACTGACACAAAAATAACCCCATTTTAGAATGTTCCTCTATGTGCAAGTATGTCGTGAGAAAAGCGCGTTTTCTTCTAATTGCGAAATCTATTTCTTCTGTAGAATCATTTACTTATATAATTTGAATGAAATTAGGTATCAGTGGATCTTAATGGCATTACGCAAGCTTGCATTCGATCAGTCAGTATAATATATGCGCGAATGGTGAGCTATTTATTTCGCATAAGTGACGTAAAACAGTCGGGGATCTTGCCCGATTGGGAAAGTTGGGGAATCCCCTTTTGACTTGCCCGATCGGGAAATATTGATTGAAAAATTGCCCGATCAGGCAAGAAAACAACCATTTTTCATATACCTTGGCAAAATGTGTCCGGGCATCACACAACTCATCCAAGGAACAAATTAAATAACTAAATCCAATCTTAAAACAATTATCTTAAATTTGACCGTCACGTTTTTTTTTAAATGGCGTTGTTCGTCAATTATTCAATCCCAAAGTTGAGCAACTTTTAGCATCTATCAACATTTTCTGCACTTGCCTGTTTTGAACACAAACTTGCCAGAAGGAGCAAGTCGTCAAGGTTACATTATTTAATCCCTCGCCCTTTTTGAATTTGAATTTCCTGCACGAACAATAGAATGCGCTCTGTTTTCCATGTGGATTAGTGTATAGTTTTCAGGCATGACAGAAAACATCCGAGAATCACATTGAACAAATGAATTCAATCTTAAAATAATTATCTAACATTTCACCGTCGCGATTTTCTTAAAGCGCCGTTGTTTTTCTGATTTTCAAACTCACAGTTGAACGATTTCAATATTTATTATTATTTTGTGCACTTTCCCGTTTTGGAATCAAACTTGCCTGAAGGAGCAAGCTGCCAAAAATATACTCTTATACATATATCTTATTACTTTCCTTTTTTGAAAATTACTTTCCTGAACGAGCAAGTTTGCGAGAATATGGCAGAAATCATGGAACATCAAGTGAACAGACACAGTAAGATGTTCTGGTATTTATTATTCATCTGTTATACAATTATAGCTCACTGTGTAGTAAACTTGTAGTTCTGTGTGTCTTGCGTGCCATCATACTTTAGTGTGATCATGGGGTTGTCCTTTCACCATCATACTCGACCTGAAATTCAGTGACAAAATACTGTTTATAAATTGTTGAATTTCAGATAATGTGACTCGTATAATGTAATGCATTATATAATGCTATTATTTACTTATTCGGAATTTCTATTTTATAGCATAGAACAACTCATGTGTATATTCATTCCTTTGAGAATGTCCTGTTCATCAGACGCTGCGCACATTAGAATATATTTTATTCTATCTGTTAAACTGGCAGGTGCTGATATCTTGTATTGGACAGGCTGAATGATGCCTCCCCCTTTGGCCCTTGTCTCTGGCCATGGATACGAGCTTGTTCTTGGGTAACCAGAAGAAATACTGAAAAAATAGATATTTGCTGATTTGTATTTCAAAGAATCATTCATATAAAGAGATATCTGAAAAAAAAACAATCGATTCTGTACATAGCATATCAGAAAGTTGATAAGTACAAACAATTGCACAATGACTATCATTTATAAGCATTGGGTTTATTGAAGCAGGGACATATAATATTTATATCTTTATATAACAATAGTTCATTTCCAAATCTCACCATTCAATGGAAATTCCAGAATGCATATCCATGATTGTTGTTANTTTTTTTTTAATTGACAATCAATTTGAACTGAACACCTACGTATAATTGTTCATATAGATATAAAATTGCCTTGTTGGTCAACGACAATTGTTAAAATAAAGTCAAACGTGAGCACGCAATTATGTTGACAAAATAACAGTATTTACATACCTTCCATTACATGACCAGCAACAGTTTGTAGTAATGGCAAACACACACTTATTTAGCTTGGCCTATTAAGCCAATTCAATCTTCTTCTTATCAAGCTTAAGCAAGCAATTTGGTAAAGAGCTGTCTACTAGTGTGACATATTCATATGCCTCCTACAAAAAGTCACCAAAATAATCAATACGCTCATTTCAAATTTTCACATTTATTTTTTAGTGTTTATCAAATATTTTATAGGTTTATAATATGTATTTTTAACCGCATTTCTTTTAAACGTTGAGTATACTGACACTTAGAGTGTAATAGACATGTTCAGACGGCATATTCCTTTATTATTCAATATATTAAGTTCAAAGTGAGTCTCCCAAGACGTAATCAAAGGAAAATATCCTTAAAATCTATGAAATGACTTTCCTTCGTAAGTTTGTTTTTGAATTGCATATCACCTCGTCAGTACGTTAGATACTTATGCACATTTAAACTAGTTGTCAATACAATATGATGATAAAACAAAATACAGAAGAAGTATGTAATTGTTGCTCAAACGTAAAATGTCAGTTAAAATACTTAACTGTCAAACAAATCTAGGGATATGAATGCAACACGCAATCACAGTTGTGTCCCTTCAGCATTACATAGCCATACAAAATATTGTAATGTTCATACCGAACACAAATGAGAAATATTACAATTAAATAAGTAATAAAGTCGCATTTGAAAATACTTGCAATAGTTCAGTGTAAGTTACGCCATTGTTCAGACATTAAAAGGTCGCATCATTTTTGTTTAAATGCTATATGCATTAAAACATATAGATAAAAATGAATATGCATGCTTTGAAATTTAACGGACTTATTTGTAACTTGAATTATACCATACTAACGTTTAATTATTTGATACGTATAATTAATGTCTGTCAGTTTGGATGTGGCACACCATACACTTTTCTGCTGCCCTTAATTAATAATTAACCCTCTTTAAGAAAATGTTTGACTGCAAGCGTTTTTAATTTAGTAGCAATATATTATGTTTATATAGTTACA
>VMBQ01006112.1:43982-58422 GCA_007657795.1 Dreissena rostriformis | reverse complement strand
TCTTCGTTTTCCTCGCCCGATAACCGAACACTTCCAAACGTTTCGGAGAATCTATCACGATTAAAAAGCTAGTCTAAACACATACAGTTTTAAAGTTGACAGTATATTAATGCACAAGTTGATAAAACTTGAAGTATTATTTTCATTTATTAAAATCCCACATACCGCTTTGACGACGAGCTATACATTGGAGAATCAGTGTTGTATTTTAACATTTGAATTCCAAGTACAACATTAACAAAAGTACTGTTTCACTGATCTTAAAGTTGTCGTGAAGTTTTAGGATTTGTATTTTGTTTACGGTGTAAAGGCGGTTCGAAAGCCCCACTAACATTTAAACCAGAATACAACCCCTCTGTTGCGGTACCTGTTTCAAAATGTACAACGCACGGATCATCAAGCAAAGGCAACAACGCGCGTTGTCCTATAACATTTTAAGGCAGTCTTCAACCGCTCATATTACATTTGAAATTTGTGTTTTGCGTTATGGTCTCTGTAAATGTATATTTAATGCATATTCCGGTTGGTCCTCGGTAAGCACATACTTACTGAATTTATAATTACGCTGTAACATATCCTCGAAGTTACTTCAATTTTTGTTGTACCTGTATCCTCTCCGTGTTAAGTCTAACCTCTCCGTGAAAACACAGACGAATTTCAAAATTTAACTAGTAATATGAAGATGATATTTTTGGAAATGCGTTTTAATACGGTTTATTTATTCGCATAATCAACATTACATGCTTTTTGCAAAATTAATCATATGATAAATACAATTACACAGTGAGATGAAGTTTGGCTGTACAGAGATTTATTGTATACAATATTGATTAATATTAGTATTATTATACCACACAAATAGAAAAGTATATCGTAGCATACAAATAATGTCTATAGAAAATATAAATAAAAAACAAACAAACAAAACCACACAAAACAAACAGGAAAATGTAGCAAAAAACAACACAATGTTTATGATGTGTAGGAATTTAGACAACTAGCAAGCAACAGAAGAATCAATGATATCTTTTCGTTTTAAAATTGCAAAATATATGAATTTCGATACTTTACGGATACGTTTTATAGACTTTGTTGGCAAAACTGCTTCGAAATATTTCAATGTGTTAAATGACAGCCTTATGTTGTATTTTAACCAAGTTTGAATGTAAACATCACGGACTCTTTGTTTTAGCATACATATATAATCGATTTCGTGATACTGGTGCAACCATAAATTACTATAATACTTTACTAAAGAAGAATCGAACTCAACCTATGAAGGGTTCAAATAAAAACAATTCACTAGTATCAAACTTGAACAAGTCATGTACACAATTATCTCTGCGACTGGAGAACTAATAACGAGTTTATGATTAGATAAGCAATTTTGGAAGCGTACAAGAATTATGTTTTTTTTTTCAACAATGATCTATTTATTGTGAGTTGCATTTGAGTACATGAATTTCAAACGTAATTCGTATGCAGAAGCAGAAAAACGTTAGTTAAATAAAATTGTAAACTGTACACTCGAACAGAAATGTTCGTGTAAATTCTGTTGAATCAATGCTCTTTACGAAATTGTATAACTGTTACTGTTTCTGTTAATCAGTGTTTATTATGCACATCGATGTTTTTTAATTTGAATACATAATTAAACAGATTTTCAATTCAACGCTCCTACGGAAAAAAAACGCTTACTGCTTCCAATCATTCTAGTAAACAATGAGGAAGTATTATTAGGAGTCTTAATTAAGACAGACAGGTAACATAATTATACAAATAACTGTACCAATTAATTATTCCAGTATCATGTTTTTATATTTTATTTATTTTATTTTATAATAATACATTTCCCGATGAGACTGATTTCAACGTAAATAACTACTACATAACATGCCATATTTTTAGATATTTAAGTCGATCTGAATTTTAACTAGAAATGGCGCGGCAGAGGCCGACGCGTATCCCCACACCGAATGTTTGACCTAGGTGTGCCCCAGGGTTGGTAATAGGGCCATGCATAGTCGAGATTGACCGTATTGTCATAGAGAAGTTCAGTATCAATTAGAAGTGAATTGGTGTAGAAATGAAGAAGTTATAGTAAAGGCAATTTTGGGTGGGTGTGACCTATGTGGGCAGGGCGCCCCAGGGTTGGTAATGAAGCCATGCATAGTTGAGATTGACCGTATTGTCATAAGAGAAGTTCAGTATCAATTTGAAGTGAATCGGTGTAGAAATGAAGAAATTATAGTAAATGCAATTTTGGGTGGGTGTGGTCTATGTGGGCGGGGCGCCCCAGGGTTGGTAATGGGGCCATGCATAGTTGAGATTGACCCTAATGTCATAAGAGAAGTTCAGTATCAATTTGAAGTGAATCCGTGTAGAAATGAAAAAATTATAGTAAATGGAAATTTTTGGTGGGTGTGGCCTATGTGGGCGGGGCGCCCCAGGGTTGGGAATGGGGCCATGCATGGTTGAGATTGACCGTATTGTCATAAGAGAGGTCCAGTATCAATTTGAAGTGAATCGGTGTAGAAATAAAGAAGTAAATGTAAAATAACCTAAAAAAATGAGTGATAATTTCTGACGCGGCCCCACCCCAACCCCTATAACTTTTGACCCAGGGGTCAGATCAAAATTCCAAATAGTGCAGGGTCGCACATATGCTCATAGCTACCATGTGTGTAAGTTTCAAGGTTCTAGTGCTAATAGTGTAGGAGGAGATATTGGCCAGGACGGACGGACGGACAGACGGACGGACAGACGGACGGACAGACAGACGGACGGCGGATATCACCACAATATCCCCACCTTTTTTTCAAAAAGTGTGGGGATAATAATAAAGAATTCTTGATTTATAATGATCAACTAGGCTTGTTAAAGAATTGATTGGCAAATAAATGTTATTGTTAAAAGTTTGCTAAACAGATCTCTTAAGAAAGTAAACAGAAGTATATTCCAAAGTATAAACATATACTAAGGATTATTTTTTTAATTTAAGGACATTATTTAATCATAAACATGGTACTTCACACGAATTTGTCATTGTAAAGGGTAGCACATTCTGAAAATGGTTAATGATGTATAATAAACGGGCACTAGAACACGCACAGAATGAGAAATAATGTTTGTGATAAATATGCATGGTTATTTCGAAAGTATTGGTCATAGATACCAAACCTATGGCTAACCGAGAGGACACCATGTTCCACATACGGAGAGGTTACATGTACTTACATGTACCTTCATACGTAACTAAAGTCATGTCATAATATCACACCGTATACATTTCGTAAAACCAATATGAAATATCTATAATAACGTTAAGTTGGACTGCCGGTTGTGCTCCGTGTTGATTAAAATCTTAAAACGAACAGCGACTTGAACCGTCGTGGAGAGGGTGCATATTTGGTTAAAAATAACTGAAAGGGTACTGACACGCTTTAAAACCGTTTTGTTGCTGCATCTATAAGTTAAACAAAACGCGTAGACTTTATCTGAAAATCAATTGTTATCATTGCAATGCCTGTGGGGAAGGTCGTTTTCGAGTGTTTTCAATAAAAACTACATGGTCTCATTGTTAACGCACTCGCAACCGCCTCCGCTAATCTGTTAAACCATTTCGAGTCCAAATACCAATTTAAGCTTGTCAAAGTTATGACGAGTTCGGCCCTTCACACATTGTAGAAATGTAATCTTGATAAAGACTCAAAGCGTTGGTCCTTTACATCCTAGAATAAGAAAATTGTTGATGCACAACGTCTTATCTTAGGTGCATGCATTCGCTCATTTATTTTAAACATCGTATTTTTTTTTTTATATGGATGTTTGTTTACATGGACAACCAACTAATCAAGCCATATTTTTACTGTAATAAACAGTATTATGCTGGTAATATTTATTAACATTCTTCTAAAATTCGGTGAACGGTTGCAGGGAAGAAATGCTTACGAGGTATTTTAGATAAACGTTAGTCATTCATCCGTAATCATTCGACAGCGCGCTCGACTATTATTCCTATTCGATAGCAACATATGCAGTCTATATCAGACACTTGATATATAGGCCGCAAAGACATATTTAAAACGCAAACATGTAGAAAGTAAAAAAGGGCGGTAGGTGACACATTTTGTAATAACAAAAAACTCTTTTTAAGATGCAATATATTAAACGAGACAACAATGAAATTCCCTTCAAATTTGTATTATGAAAGGCATTACAATAATGATGATATTCTAACTTTCAAAAGTAAACTACACACATAAAACCTAGTGTGCAGATAGAATCTACAACGACAATCTATCATAAGAAAACCAAAGAATTAACATCGCTCTATTCTAATAGAATGTGGCGTTTTGAAAGGAGAAAGTCTTTAAGGGAACACGATTCATCTTTATGAACAATTATAAAATCATCAGATACAAGAACACTAAACGATATATTATCAACAAGAATTATGTGTAAAACTGTATAAAGTGTGCACACGGCAGAACAGAGAAATCAAACAATTATATTTACCAATAGTATTACATACAACGTTTCTCCAATTGAATCTATTACTGTCGTATTATGACCATTTAATATAGATGGTATGATTATTTTATCCAAAATTACTCGAAGATTGCCTATCAAAGATTTATATTCAATTACGTCACCGTTTAAGACTCTAGATTGTACATCTTCTACTTTAATAAGAAGCTCATGGCTATAACAATGAACACAAATGAAACAACCGCATTTGGATTATTTGGACTATTATTGGTCCTCGCATAAACAAATGGTTCAACAATCGGGAAAAATGCTTTCAATTGAATGCCACATATGTTTTTCTTTCTAGTAAAATTAATGTAGCCCATTTCACCAAAATCTTCGCCATACGAGTTCTTCACGATCCAGTAGTCCAGATTTTGTGTGTAGTCACGTACATAGCCTACCACGAGCACAGCGTGATCAAGATCACCAGGATCATCAGTTACACAGTCTCGGTCGTTAAACATTCCTTTGAGAAGAGATTGTTTAAATGATTAAATACCATATCATATTATTTACATACTTTTATATCGTCAATCCCTGACGATATATAAAAACAATATGGTGTTTTCAAAACTTGGCACAAGAACGTGAATATACCTGTCTTATATTGATACAATTTATCACATGCAAAGATGTATACTGCAACAGGACCATTATAAGCTACTGCCATTTCAAGGTTCTGTTAGCCCGGTTGGACGTGCTTGTAGCTTTGGACAGTGGCTTTGAACTTCTTTGTGTCGGCCGAACATTTTCCATCAGACTGAAAAATATGGAATTTAATTGTAAACGAGCATAATAAAGTTATAAGTATAGATTACACAAAAAAGGTAGTTCACTTAACAAGATTTCATAACTATGTGGTGTAACCTAGAATACGGGTTTGATATAAACAAATTCGTAAATGCGAATATCCGTCTGACGTTTATTCCCCAAATAAAGCTGTATGTATCAAAATAAGTGACTTGCCGAACGTTGAAATAAAAAGATGAGTTCCATCAAACTATTCAATAGTTGAGTAAGAGAGTAAGCGATCGAGCGAAACGCAAGCGGTAAACATGTATGCATGTTAAAATGTCTTTGCCAACACCTTCAGTCGTGCACTTTCTTTCCAATTGGACTTACCGCTTCGTAGCTGTAGTCCATCTCGGCTTGTATTCCCCCCTGCATCCATGACATATTGAAAAGCTGTATCGACGTGTCCTCCGTCGCAACCGTTATTTCCGTCATTTTTTGAACAATCAACCAATTGCTGCGGACTCAAATCAATAATTTGTCCGTTGTTCCGAAAAAGCTGCCCCTCGATGGCTTCAACCTTAAACACCATTTAAGGTTCAAATTGATGACGGTAAGATATTTTTTACTCAACTTTTCAGTACGAATTTAGATATTCCAACTTTTTAAGAACGCTATGTAAGTCTAACATTAATTAAAATGTAATTATATATGATTTCTGTACATGTTTATATTAATATTATTTTATTATTTCGGTGAAAATATCAGATACTTACATATGCAAAAGCCTTACACGAACCGCACCCTTTCTAAATTATTCAAAAACAGTTTTAAATTATAACTACCATTATAAAAAGATCATTTGTACAGTTTTTTTTTTAAATTAACACCAGCAAGATAATCAAATGGTTACAGGTCTTGAGTTGACGCTACAATCAATTCATGTTTTTCGTAACATAATGCCATACGTGTGACACGTGTAATGACCATTTATACCCATAGAAAAGTAAGAAGAAGGCTAGCATGACATTGATCGCTTCCCTGAGTTTAAACTATGTTAACGGTTTTTAAAATAATAGCGGGTAAAAGCTAATGTAACGTACATCCTGACATATATGACATCACTGAAATTCAAAGCCAAATAAACCTAGAGTTCCCACAAGTACATGCTTCAATTTGCAATTATAACCTCAGGTGATCACCGTTTCCAAGATATCGCTGGGACGCACAATATAGATTAAACCATGCTCTGCAAATGAGGCCGAAGAGGAGTGTCAGCAAGTACAGTCTTCATTTTGTAAGTGGTGTCGAATATGTTTGACCCCGCGTGTCGTAGTTTAGGCATATACAGTAAAAAGCAATGAGCCACCATTGGAAGTTGTCGAGTATGATTATTGTTAATATTGCGAAAATTTAAATTACTGTTTCTCTGGCAGAGAAGCCAAATTAATGACATTACAAATAACAGCAACTCTTGCTTAGTTCACGGTTGATGCAATAATAATCAATTTTAAACCATGTTTGTGTTGTGTTGGCAAGCGCACTGTTAATTTTCAGAAATGCGTGTAATCTATCATAGAATGGGTTACACAATACAAAACAATAAAATTGATTGTCTTCTATAATAACACATTTCGCTAGTTTTTCATTACACTTAATTACATCTCATGAAGTGTATCGCAGGACACATAACTCTCTAATTCTCACAGAAACTAAGATGGATGTTGTTGTTTTTTTATTTGAAAACGACAATCAAAAAATCTATATTTAACCATGTTAATCATATTTAAACAAAGTTCAATAAAGTGCCTATGATATAAAATGATTTTTTAATTATGTTACTTTGCTAAAATAATAACCTTCAATACACTGTTGGTGTACGAGATAATGCGTTTTACCACCATTCACCAAAAACGAGCCCATCCCAACATTTTCAATTTTGGAAAAAAATCAAATTTCGATTTGGCCCATCTGGAAAGTTTATTATTTTAAAAAAATCTAAATAGTAATGTTTATACAGCTTCTATTTCAAATTCTCGGCCAGATTGACATTTTCATGAAGGGTAATATGCTATTATTCACTAACGAAGATGAATGTGAACGAATGTTGACCATAGACAAAAGATGGGCATAACAAAACATTTTCTTCAGGTGAGCTTAAATGAGGACATGATATGTCTTAAAAATGTTCAATGTAAACACCAATCCTACTGCTGATAAATTTACTTAACACACGTACTTGATCTTTTACTGATGTCACGAGTCTTTTCCATCTCCAGTCAACTATAGGTGGTGCTAAGGAATTGTTTGGAGGGAAAGAGATGGACCAGTTTTTGGAAAAACCATCTTTTACACATTTACCTCGTTTGTTCCTCGTTGGTCTGAAAAGTACAGTTAACATTAAGTATGTCTTCACTTAGTATACTGTTCCTCTGTATCGAGTCGAGTGTCTCTTCTACGTTGGTGGCAATAAATTACCCCTTGCCGAATGCTTTTTAATGAGTACAACTGTGCACGCATAAACGCATACACAAAATATTGAATTATTGCTGAGTGTGTCCAAATATATTCGTTTCCGATACAAAACTTGTAACATCCTCCAGAAGTATAACATTCGTTAAGTAGTTAGTTCTCAATAAACATGAGAGCTATGCTGCCGAAATCGAAATTGACGTTTGTGATCTTCATTTATTTAATAGATGACCACTCATTGACCACCGTGTTTCTATTAAGATGTAAGAGTTTCACATTTTGTTCTTTTTTGTATAATAATAAACACAAATTTGAAATATCGAAAAGGCTTTTAATAAACAAATGAATAATATATATATATAAAACAGAAACGACGCCAAACAATTAGACAATCGGACACGAATATAAACATAAATAAGGTTTTGATGTTTTTGCTTTAATAAATTGTTTCAATTATTACACAATCGAAGCCAGAAAAACATATTACATGAAGAGAAATGAAGAAGCGACTTTTATCGTTTACTTAACAGTTTTTTATCACCTGGATATGAATCATTTGTACAAGTTACAAACGTGTATTTTAATAATGTGCTAAGTCATACGATTATTTGTAGAAACAGAAAATCGCTGATTTATAATTATAGCTATGTTAAGGTTTTCAGAGAATGAACATGTGCGAAAAAAACCTTCTCATATATGTGATCATTTTTGACATGGTCAATTTATAAAGCGGACGAGCCTCATTTTGACAATTAACTCGCGTTTGTTGACGTTTGACCTCAAAGTTTAACCTTGACATATGGGGTTAATCTATTGTTCTGGCATAACATCTCATCGTGTATTTTTGCCATGTTATTTAGAACTTCTTCAATGCATTTGAAAGTTACAGTCCAAAACCGCCTTTTGACATGGATAGTTTCAACGCAACAACGATTTCTAGGAACTCAGACTAGGAATTGGTAATTTGTTACAAACAATGCGTTTTACTCAAAAGAATGAATGTTTATCGACATTTCTAAAGGGATTTATTAGCCAGTTATTTGTAAACAATTGACCTTTTGACATATTTTTTTATTTAAATAATTTGATCAAGCAGTCAAAATATTTCTACATTACAAACGCTAATATTTAATTTTATCAATTTAGTAAACCTTTTATTTAAAAATAATAAGATATGCCACCAGGCTTCTCATCTCGCGCATTGAAAGTAATCCATAAAAGGATAATAATATATTGAAATATAAAACCAAACGTAAATGCTTATGGCAACTGAAACATAGAGGGTAAGTTATATCATCAAACAGTCAGACAAAATGTAACTATCATTTGGACAGGTGAATAAGTAAGCTTGACTTGTCCCTAATATGACTTTTAATATGTCAACTTCTAAGAATGAATAAACCAATTTATAAAACCATGGACTTATACCTGGTCAGCGAATTGGTTGATCCCCATAGCGTACGTCGATTCTCCATTAGCGTACTTCGCGTTGTTATTCCTATTTTTTCTCACGTTGTCCACAAATATTTTACGTCGTTTCTCCTCAGATATGTTCTTGTACTTACGCTCTGAAAGTTGCGAATTTTAATGTAAGCAATTGTTAAATATGTAATTATTGAAAAACGTAACCAAATCGAGTAAATGTGAGAGGAAAACCCATTTTCAAGGACTCTCTTAAACAATGGTGATGTACCGACCATCTCTGGAATAACTGCGTATAACGCAAGTTACATTTCGATATGTTACAGTCACAAATGGCGGACGCAAAACCATCGATAAGGACCCTAAATCAAAGTATTTTAGAAACTTCTACTAAGTTTCTGTAATCAAAACATATTCTTTTATATTCCTACTTGTATAACGTTTTAAATGCAAGTCATCTTCTGTCTGTCTATAATAATTCATACTGAACGACAAGACTTCATTTAATGTGACGTTTTTAACTGAAGTCAACTCATACTTTTCATAATTTGAGTTTAAATGATAATAACAACACTCCTTTCAGTAAACTTTCTAACGTCATTAGACATTTTCAATTGTATAAATATATATTATATCCTTAAAAAAACGTAAAAAAAAAGGATAACAGAAAATTAAAGATAACAAAATGATGTATTGAAGTTAAAAAATATGTCGCAGCTGAAATGATTATGAATGAGTGTTCTATCCTACCATTGTCTGTCATTAATGGCTGACGTAAGGCAAATATTGTGTGAAAAGTAAACATAAGAATCATTAAATATATTTAAGTATTTAAATATATTTCTCAATTGATGCATGAGAAAATTACATGTTTTCAAGTATTGTTCTTAAACTGTATATGTATGTATATTTAAACCTGAATGATTTTTAACAGTGAATTATTTTTTACAGATATTCCAACAACCGAAAATGGTTATTTCCAATACAAAAATACAATTTTACATGAAAACGAAGTAAAACCCAATGTAGCTGTTTACACTCGAATAAATTGTACTCTGTCTCTATATCATTTATATATACTCTTAGCGTAGAAATGAATATATGAACTGCATTTTTGTATATTCAAGAACAGAATAGTTTGTGTATCAAGAACCATATATGTTTTAGCTTAGAGAGACACTCGAGTATATTTTTTTTCTTCAAATAAACACATATTTAGCTTCAGGTTAAAAGGAAGGGTTCGGCAATCTTGAGTGTGTTGATTTGGTTCGCTTTGAATATCACTCAGATTCGAAAGAACAAGATGTTATTACAATAAAACAGTCTTGAAGTATATTTTTTTTCTTACTTTTATAAACAATAATTATTGTGTTTATTCTTTATAATGTTCATGAAATTGAACAAGGTTGAATGATTTTTAAAATAGTTACTGGTTTTGTTGGAGGAAGGCGAAAACTGGAGATTTATGTTGAATTCGCAAATTATAAAAATATATTATCGCGTGTAGTTCGGATTTTACTCAGGCGGTCGGCAAATACCTCCGGTTAGAATAATTTTAAATTTGTTATTGACTCTAAGTGAAATCCAGCCTAATTCATGCCCATTGATATTGAGATCTTGTCTTTCAGTAAACAATTACTCCGATTAGGTTTTCCTTCTCACAAACAGGACCATGAAATTGTGAAATGCGTAAATAATATATTTAAATACATATTTGTATTAGGTTTTGTTGAGCCACGGGTGCGTTTACTTTTGATTGAAGATATATCGTGACCAAGCATGTGCCTTGAAATGGACTTGTGGGGTTGATGGAGTATTTGGTTTGAAAGTTGTACTTTTCCATGGAATCTTTGCTTTCGTATTAGCCTAAAAGGGGTAGTTTAGCAAAACGCTTTTTGGATGCCCAGAAGTTAGCTTCGCCAAAGGCTTCTTTGGTTCATTCGTGACGAGTGAAAAGCATAATTAAAAGGAGAGCATCTTTTTACGAGTCATATCCGCGAAACACGATACAGCGCGCGTACTTAGGTGGGCAGTAGGTAATTAACAAAACAATGTAAGGGGGTCAAAAGTTAAACAGGAAATTTTGTCTCACCTTAAATTCTAAAAAGACGCCATTGAATATGCTTTTGTTATAAAGTATAATAAGTGGCTGTAAAAAAATCTATTACAAAATATTAAAATGCTTTTAAGACGATAACGAAGTGCTGACAACATATGACCGCACATGATTGTATGTTGTACGAAGTTCAACTAAAGATGATATCATCATTTGAATATTCAAATATTCGATTGAATGATTGCCTTTCAAACAGTTAACATAACATTGGAATATTAAAAAAAAAATCGATAATTACCCATTTCAAGGCATTATAAAGACATACCCCACCAAACGCTACCAAACGATGAATTCAGTGATATATATTAGACCCTTTTTACATGACAGACCGGGCTATTGAATTAACAACTCAATGTTATGCGTAACTGTTGTAGCAGCGATTTCTTGCCCATTTTTGAAACCAATATATTTTGCTGGAATGTTTTGTACATGTTTCTTAAATGTATACCTCGTTTCGGATTTTATGTAAGACCAGTTGAGTGAAGGTTAAGGCTAATATGTCTAATAATAGAAAAACTGTTTCCTCTCAAAAGCTTTAGTTATGTGGGTTTTGTTCTTTAATGTTGTATGTTGGCAGCTCAAGAATGCTTATCTTATGGTTGCATTAGAAACAAGTTTGATCACTGTCAAAGCCACTTTACTCAGTATAGAAAAACTGTTTTCAGCTCACTAACTTCAGATTGAGAAGAGGTTTTGTGCTGTAAAATACACATTAATTAGTGTCAGGAATAGTAACGCGTTAATGTATACATGTTCAGATAAATACCGTGTTAAAGTCATGATAGTGAGCTAATGAAGATCTAGCTGTCCAATGAAATAGTAAATAATGTCACTTCTTGCCATATTTAATCAGCCATGGCAAAAATAATAATTAACGGTATATTGATATAGAGATTTATATCGCGAACACCAACTTAGTAACATAAATCTTTCCGCGACAACTCGGTAGTTAACGTGAATCTTTTTACGAGCCTTATTTGAATATCGTCTGATGGTTTAATACCACCCTAAAGTCGATAATAATTTGATTCAAAATCATGAATAAGTCAACTTTATTAGCTTCATTTATTTTTTACGTTAAAAGAGGAATATTGAAATTGATGTTTCGATATTTTTAAAATTGAAAAATACCAACAGGCATTGTATCATAGAAAATTTTACGTCATGCTCAGATCGTTGTTTTGTTATTGAGAGAAATGAGATACACGTTTTTGAAACTGAAAGCAAAACTCGGTGAATATGTATTAAAAGCTTTGCGCTCAATGTCGCGTTTTGAATCGACTCTGTGCCCGTGATTCTGTGATATAGCGATATAAATAATTGAGTTTCGATCTCTTACTGCTTTAGAAATGGTCATCACACAGTCTTATGTGGATATGTAGGAGTTTCGTGACGACATGTTATAAGAAGGCGATTTCTGATTATGTAAATTTGCTTTTCACTTATGACTATATGCTATAGAGAAACTCGTGTGCGGTGTCCTGGGTCTATATTTATATATTTTCTCGAAACGCTCTTGTGCAACACGAGACACGACTTGTTCTACAAACGGAGATTGAGATTTAGTTCAAATGATGTACTGTGTACCACGGCAAGGTTTACATGCTCATATTGTCAGGATTCTATATTGATCAGTACAATGGTTGTCAGCATTGCGTTAATCACTCTGAATGTGTAATTCTGACGCAATTCAATCGTGACAGAGGCGGTATTGTAAAGAAAAATTCGTGTAATACCACTTTTTACTGTCCGTAATATTTTGTAATTCGTGTTACTGTTATAAAACTTGAAGAAATAGCTTAATTCACCTATTGCATCATAGATGGTCGCTTTTTATACTTTATCTGGAAAACAATATACCACGCACTTCACTTGAAAATTTAAAACGTGAGATGCTGAATCTAATCAGAAACCACAATGAAAAATAAGTGAAAATATCAAACAGACTTACTTACCGGACAACATCATTAGTTCTATAATAGTCTTCATTTAACTGTGTTTAAGTATTTAAATAGATATATATATATATTTCAAATGAAAATTAATGCTTATAGACCAATAAATTAACTACCCAACCAACATAGCAACTCCAGTAAACATATTTTCAAGTGTTCCTTGTGGTGGTATGATAACATACACAAATGCGCAAGATCAACGAGCTTATTAAATGACGAGACAAACTCTCTCATACAGCTGATGAACATGTGTGAAAAGCTTTCTTAAGGTAGTAGGAGTGTAATGCACATGTATTAGGATCTATATTATCTTGGTATTTTCTGATTGTGTTGCCAATAAGAGTATCTTTTGTGCAATATAACAAAAATCTAACCACAGATTAAGAAATAATTTACATTTTAGTAAACCTACCCCCTTTACGGATTTCTACAAAATGAAGTTATGGGGTATGAAAACAAAAATAAGAGCAAAATCATTAAAAGTTAATTTATTTTATCAGGAAAACCTTTTCTGTATACCATAATGATATATCTACACAAAAAATAAAATAAAAATCAACAAATGTGTTGTTATTTTTTATATACATCAAAGAATTTTATAATGTGAAGAATCTTTTTCAATAAATTTTACCTAATACATGGAAATGACCAACTTTTAAATCTGAAAAAAAAGACAACAAATTATCATTGCCCACTAATATACTTGACTTAAAAAGTATCAGTAAACATTAGTTGTCAAAAATATATTGTGTATGGCAATGTTGACCACAGCTAACTAAAAATAATTGAGATATACAATGGTGACCCCCCCCCTTTTTTCATAAAAGAATGTGAACAAAAAAAATGATATTAAAAAAATACACATCTGACCAACAATACAGTGAAGATGAAATGCATATATTGTACATATTTATTTAGCATAACATATTTTCTACACACTAAATGAATTTCAGGAAGTTTTACCGTCCCTATCTCAAGAAATTTCACTTTGAGTATACCTACCCCCCATTTATTATCATTCAATGGATTTCAGTATTAATTTGTATATCACATCTATTTTGATGTTTTCTAGTTGCTTATTAAAATTTTAAGTTATAAAATCTGATAACTTATGAAATTTGGCTAAATTTGACTTAATATTGATATAATAATACATTAATAATACAATCTTAAGGTAACAAAGCGCAAAAGCAACCCATGCATACAGCCG
>VMBQ01006112.1:0-39556 GCA_007657795.1 Dreissena rostriformis | reverse complement strand
AGTTGAGACATTTTTGTATTTAATATTTATCAACCACAGGCGACTACATCTAATTAATTCATTTAATTATATAATTTAAGTCCAGTTCAACACTCCACTACCAAATATCATGCTGGATACTCATGTGGATAATTGCTGAAAAGTTAATTGTTAAAAAAACTTTTTTTTTAACTTACTGATTAGTAACATAGTTATGTATATTATGTGAACATTTGTTATGTGATTTACAAAGGTGAAGTTGGTATTTGGTGTAAAAATTAATGTTTTTTCCATGAAATTTCCTTGCTAGAAAAGTTTGGGTTACAATCATGACAATACTAAATATACATGTATATAGCAGCTTATCATTCTATTATTATAAATTGACAAGAATTCCATAAAGTTTATGTGGCATACTATTTATCCTATCTCAACTTGTTTATATGAACATTAATAGATGTACATTGAAAAAGTAAGGAATATTCAATTGTTTACTTCTGAATAATTTGATATCTTTATTATAATTGTATATAACATAATTATATTTATGCTCTGAGATCATTACATACTCTTCGCATATATATATATATATACTTTCCATTACATAGTTTAATTAACATTAATTAATATGTTGTTTAATTCAATAATAAACTATGTACATGTTCTGTTATGTTCTTTATATTTTAATCCATCATTCAAATACAAGCACGATGCTCTTTATTAAAATGTGCTTTAGTTAATTAATATTATCTCTTTGATACCTATTAGCCCGAAAAGATAAGGTTTAATATAATTATTTACCTATAGATTTGAAATGAAGGTAAATACTATATGATACGGGTATTAAATATTTTTACTTCTAATGTTATACAAGTGTGTATATGTACTAAAGGTAATGTACTTATAATCTCCCCTTTCAAGTACGAATTTGGAGGATTATCATGTAATGCATCAATAAATACCCATACAATTTCAACAGTTCACGCACCTCTCATTCATAATATTGCATTATTTTAACATTTAAATCATTTTAACACAATAATTGTGACATATAGCAATTTCAGAAAAATCTCTATCTCAAAAAAGCCGTTTTACCTCCCTTTTTGAAATTGGTTTAAAAGTGGGTTCCCGGACAGATAGAGCGTGTCCTCACGTCTTATTTTATTAAGGGTATATTAAATAAGCTTCATACCAATTTTGGTGCTTTCTTCAGAAAGTTGAACATCTTTGGTATTTTTTGTGCCATAACCTATTCACTATAAGAGCTTCTCTTGGATCGTTGTCCCTCCGCCAAGATCAGCCTGGCTCCTTGCAAATGTACAGTTGACCTCCTGTAGCTTGGAGTTGACCCCTTTGGGGCATTGGGTCCAGCACTCTTCAAGCATGGAGGAGGGTGACTCCACAGAGAGAGCACCATTACGAAGAGACCCATTGTTGTACATAAATGGATGGAAAGCGTTACATCATCGTTATGCGCACTAAGACCCCGTGCGTCCGTCTTCTTCAGCCGTGATTTATTTTTCGACTTTTCCGTGTTTTTGGAGACTTGACGGCCAATGATTTAGAACGTCATTCGCCCATGATGTTTCTGTCTGAGTGATTCTACCCATAGCTTTTGTAGCGTAATTCGATGCAAATACAATAGCGTTGTATCAAAATCACCATGAATACTTAGATTTAATTGGTTGACTGTTAAGTATAAATAGTTAATTTTAACTATAACACAATTAGCGAAAAACCTCTTGACCATGTGATTCATTAAGGTTAAAAGAATAAAAGCGTGAATTTCATCTGCTCAAATCACTGGAAGAACATGAGCATACATTATTTTGTTATCAGGAATTTGTTTTCTTTACATATTTTGTTTTAATTTGTAGGAATATTCAACCAGTGTGGTACAATTTTGTGAATGAAAGGATCTTTCTTACAAGTTGAGTTTCATAAGTTAGAAGAAAACAGTTCATAGCGGATGACCCACGACATTAGATCAACATCGGGTAATTCGTGTTCAAGTAATCTTATAAATATTTTTAAAATATGTAAAACATGAAATTTAAGTAAAGGTTTCTTTAAATTATAGACATGAGTACAATAAATAAAATTTAAAAAAAAACAACAACACAAAATTAAAATAATATCAGTATTATACGTACGTGGTTATCCTGTTGATTTTGAATGCTTTTATAATAAACTATTTCACAAACAATCAGCGTGCTCCCGATATGGGAATATCGAAGTTTAGAGTTTCTTATCGCAAAACTGTACATGCAAAAAATGCCGTATAATAATAGGCTGAGAAAGTTGATATTTGGTGTTCGGCTCTATTCTCATATTTTGGATTTCAGAAACACAGACAGAATACGTTCACATGCGTTAAATATAGTATGATATTATAATAAATTAATATTTTGAATAATAAAACGATCCTGCAAAGTTTACGATTGATACAGAAAATGTCAATGGTGGAACACATATATTCAATGGTTTACACTTTTAATACATAAAAATATACGATTGTGAAAATATACTTCTTAAACATACGGTATTTTGTTCTTGCATTAAATACTTTATTGCAACATGTTCAACGTATATAAAAATGATCACATGACTTGAAGTGTTTATAAATTGACTAACATAATATATAAACAGCAAGCTAGATTTTAATGCATGACACGTGATGTTATATATATTATCTGACCACTGTACAGCGATATCTCTATCTTACACAATGTATTTTAAGTGTGAGACTTTTTTTTAAGAAATTTTATTTGAAAACCGCCACAATTTTAATGATGCATTTGCTAATGCAATGGTAACATTTAAGTAGGTTAATGAAATATTTTATTTTTTTTGGAAAAAATGCTTCTGTATTTGTTTTGTTTTCCATTATTAAATTCTAGCCTTTAAATACACTCAATATTGTCTTATTTTTCCTTCCAGCAACCGAATTCTCCAAACATTTCGGAGAATCTGTTGATAAAAAACGTTGGTCTAAACACTTAACAAATTTAAGTTGATTGCTAATCAATGCATAAATTGATAAACCTAAAAAAAATATTTGCATTTTATACAAGCACAAACACCGCTTTGACGAAATCAGGATTGCATTTTAAGATTTGACTTCCAAGTATCCTAATACTTGTATGCGATGATAAAAAAAATCACTTATCTTTAAGTTGTCCTGAAGTACGATTATTTGTATTATGTTCACGGTGTAAAAGCGGTTCAGAACCCTCCCAATCATTTTAAACCAAAATGAAACCTCTCTGTTGCGGTGACAGTTTCAAAATATAGCACGCACGGATCATTTGGATCATCAAGAAATGGAAAAATGCACTTGTTGTTTCGTTTTTTGCATAAATGCAATATGTAATGCAAATCTACGGAAAACAATATTTACATCTGTCTTAAACCGCTAATATATACATGTTAAATGTGTGTTATACGGTAAAGTCTTTGTAAATGTGCATTTAAAGCATTTTCCGGTTTATCTAAGGTATTCACACAATTAGTGAATTGAGAATTACGCTTTCATGTATCGTCGCCGTTACTTCAATTGTTGTTGCATCTTTATCCTCTCCGTTTTACGTCTAACATCTCCGTAATACCACAGACAAGTTTTTTTAATAAATTAAACTAGTAATGTGAAGATGACAGCTTTGGAAATGCGTTTTAATAAAGAAGTGTTGAACTGAACCGATCAAGGATTCAAAAAATGTTAAACGCGTATCAAACATGAACAAGTACATGTACACAATTATCTCTGCGACAAGAGAACTATTGTACGATTTTATTAGCAATTTCGAAATTGTACATGTAATTAAGTATTATAACTTTGATCAATTTATTGAAAGTTGCATGTAAAGTTGACATGCCGGTTGTGCTCCGTGTGGATTTAAAACGGATAGGATACATTTTGGGTTTTAAATAAGGGAGATGGTACTGAACGCTACAACACCGTTTTGTTACTACATTTTCAAGTTTAACAAAGTGGGTGGAGTTTCTTTGAAAACTCAATTGTAATCATTGCAAGGTCCTCTGAGAGTCAGTTTCGAGTGCTTAAAATACTTGATCTCAATGATAATGCTCTCGCAACCCCCTCCACTTATCTGCCAATCCATTTCGAGTAGAACTACCAACTTAAGCTTGTCAAAGTTATGACTTTTTCGGCCTTTCACAAATTTGTAGAAAAATAATATTGATTAAGACTGATAATGTATCCACTTTACATCCAAGGAACATAACATTGTTTATGCACAAATTCCTATCTTAAGTGCGAGCATTAGCTCATTTGCATTTAAACATCGTCAATTTATTCATATGGGTTTTTGTTTACATGGACAGACAATAGTAATCAAGTGATATTTTCACTGTAATAAACATGATAATGGGGCTAATATTTAAATTTCTAACATGTTTCTAAAATTCGGCTAACGGTTGCAGAGAACACATACAGACACATGTTAGATAAACGTTACAGTCATAAATTCGTTATCATTCGACAGCGCGCTCGACTATCATTCAACTTCGATAGCAACATATACATTCTATATCAGTCACTTGATATACTTGTCGTAAAACATATTTAAAATCGAAATTATGCAGTAGTTTAAATGTTTAATGCAATCGTAAACTTAATCCTTAATGAATTACAATAAGAAACGTGGCAATGTCACGAAATAGAAATACACTCTTTAACCAATAATTTAAATTTCATTTATTTACCTTTATGGAAGTCCATGCAATGTCTGCATGTAAAATACTTAAACACAATACGTTCTTAAAATGAAAATTTTTGAGCGGAAACTTTTTATATTTTGTATGTATAGTTACCTTTTCCAGACTTGCTCTTAATAGCAAATAACTACCCCTGTGAGATGTAAACCTTGAATCAAGTTTGACAATGGCTAAACGGTCAAACCATGGTGTTTGATCCAATTTGGTCATGCGTAAACTTGACTTGACTATGGTATTATTGTGGTTACAATATTCAGATCATAGTTAAATCATGATTGATAATGATCAAATAATTCCCTTTATACAGCCTTTTTATTTTTCGTTTTATATTCGGCAAAACGAACCACGAAAATCCGCCAAAAATGGATAATTTTCCGATTTTCTAATGAACAAAACAAAAACAAAATACGCACAACCAAACGGATTTCCTAATAACGTCTTTCGTTGTTCTAATTTGAACACAAAACAAGAACCGTATTTACCTATACATGTTTCGCTTCAATCTTGTTCGTACAAAAATAAATGTTTGAACATTCAAATGATGAGTGTGTCCCCGTTTATCGTTGATGCGTTGATAAAATGGTAAACGCAAAACGAGTGGCGTTATTGTCTTGGGAGATAACGCATGAGTGGCTTTTTGCACGCAATTCACTCCCTAAGGTACGAACATAGCCTTGAAAAGCTGTCATCATGGCATCGTTTAAGTTATGTATTTTACTTACGTTATCTACTGTATAAAGACTATCTTCGTAGGGGTGAGACGGAACAACAGGGTTTTTTCCAATCATTTTTATTAAACTTTAAAAATCTATACGCGCATCACGGTTTCATTCCCAGCGGATGCTTAAACATATAATCACGTTATCAATCTTCAAAACTAAATATAATATTTACTTAATCTTAATTCCTTATATTCTCAATATACCATTTAAATAAGCGATACGCAAAAACGTGAAGTGTTGCTTTGTTTGCATATACGGATATTACAAAATACATATTGATAATAAAATTCGTTATCCTAAAACCGCCCACACATGTTCAAGTTGTTAGTATAAATTATAGCTTGATATGTGAACAACAATAAGCCAAGCATTCAAATAATACGCAATACTATCTAAGTCATTAGAACGAGACAACAAACTTTTGCAGACGTAACACAACTCGTGGTTACGACTTATAAAGTCCGGCAGGATAACAAAATATGTTACTCAAAGTAACGACATATTGTGTTGACCGTCTACATGCCTTAGTGATAAGGGCATTTAATTACGGAGCGGGATGTCGAAGGTTCGATTCTCACTCGGGGCACGTTCAGACATGGCCGGTTGCCAACCCAGCTGCTAGTTAAATCCTAAAGAATAGGATCGTGAGTAAAGAAGAACATCGGTATATGTTCCTCGTGAGTCAAAACTGGCTGGCCCACAACTGACAGGTGTGACACGATAGTAGAAGAAACACTTTACTTTTGTTAAGTCGTGATTATAAATAACTTACTCGTGCTATCGACTGGTGGTGACGACTTATTAAGCAGTGTGAACTCGATAAACGACTTCTGGTAACGTATTAACTAGTCGTTTTACGTTATAACTAGATACAGAATAAATATAATAATGCGTGGGAACAAGATACTTAACGTGTAGCAATACTTGTGGCAGTCAATCAAAATACACACAGTTTTG
This sequence comes from Dreissena rostriformis, assembly GCA_007657795.1. Lineage (NCBI taxonomy): Eukaryota > Metazoa > Mollusca > Bivalvia > Myida > Dreissenidae > Dreissena > Dreissena rostriformis. The sequence continues at coordinate 33,161 of VMBQ01006112.1, read as the reverse complement.
GGTTATAAAATCGTGGACACGACATAACATCAAACACACATATGCCACACCTGTGTCACATCAGTTAAGACATCCGTGTAACAATAACTTCCTATACTAAGTTTTCGTTAACGAAACTAATTAGCTTTTTAATGACAAAACATCATTAAGGTGACGTATTGCATGGGGGTTTAAGCATGAATGAACCAGTTTTAATACGTACAAATGTGCTCCCGAGTTCGAATCACAGAGGTTGCCCCCCTTTCAAACATCAGACAAACAATGCGCAGCAAACTTGCAGTGGTTACCTCTCCTATCTGTACAAACAGACATATAATGCATAAAATATATTGTCTGAGGATATTCTTTGAACTCGAAACTCAATCCAAACGTTGCACTTTACCTTATGTTTTAAACCACATATGGAAATGGACTTTTATAGTATCTTTTAATATCGGGACAGTTTTCAGTTTGAAACGAAATATTAATATGTAAATAGAGTTTTTTTGTATAATTAGAAAAACAAAAAACACTATAAAGCAAACAATATGATGTTCTGTATGTTGTTCTTTTTTTTTTGGTTATTTGATTATCGGAACACGAAAAATATATGTTGGTTTCCGTGTTTCTTTTGTCAAATGCAAACCGGAAAACAAATGGTATGTTAATATACGAATACAAAAACATAACATAACTAGAAATGGCGCGGCAGAGGCCGACGCGTATCCCCACACCGAATGTTTGACCTAGGTGTGCCCCAGGGTTGGTAATGGGGCCATGCATAGTCGAGATTGACCGTATTGTCATAGAGAAGTTCAGTATCAATTAGAAGTGAATTGGTGTAGAAATGAAGAAGTTATAGTAAAGGCAATTTTGGGTGGGTGTGACCTATGTGGGCAGGGCGCCCCAGGGTTGGTAATGGGGCCATGCATAGTTGAGATTGACCGTATTGTCATAAGAGAAGTTCAGTATCAATTTGAAGTGAATCGGTGTAGAAATGAAGAAATTATAGTAAAAGGCAATTTTGGGTGGGTGTGGTCTATGTGGGCGGGGCGCCCCAGGGTTGGTAATGGGGCCATGCATAGTTGAGATTGACCCTAATGTCATAAGAGAAGTTCAGTATCAATTTGAAGTGAATCCGTGTAGAAATGAAAAAATTATAGTAAATGGAAATTTTTGGTGGGTGTGGCCTATGTGGGCGGGGCGCCCCAGGGTTGGTAATGGGGCCATGCATGGTTGAGATTGACCGTATTGTCATAAGAGAGGTCCAGTATCAATTTGAAGTGAATCGGTGTAGAAATAAAGAAGTAAATGTAAAATAACCTAAAAAAATGAGTGATAATTTCTGACCCGGCCCCACCCCAACCCCCATAACTTTTGACCCAGGGGTCAGATCAAAATTCCAAATAGTGCAGGGTCGCACATATGCTCATAGCTACCATGTGTGTAAGGTTCAAGGTTCTAGTGCTTATAGTGTAGGAGGAGATATTGGCAAGGACGGACGGACAGACGGACAGACGGACGGACAGACGGACGGCGGAGATAACCACAATATCCCCACCTTTTTTTCAAAAAGTGTGGGGATAATGAAACACTATGAAACACTACTAGCGATCTTCTTTTGTTCAAATGTTTCTCATATTTTCAGTAGCTTTTGATAAATATATTTTATATGTGATTAAAGTGTTGAAACACTTGTGTCAAAAGAAAGTATTAAAACATTATTCATTCGACTGCGATCTTCTTATGTTCAAATGTTCCTCATATTTTCAGTAGCTTTTGATAAATTATATTTTATACGTGATTAAAGTGTTGAAACACTTGTGTCAAAAGAGAGTATTAAAACATTATTCATTCAACTGCTATCTAAATACATGTACTTCTTTATTAATGCAATCCAAGTATAACATTCTTTTTAAATAAAGCAACAAATTCAGCTGGACAATTGTCTCACAGTGAAAGATTTTAATCCTTGTTACTGTCAGCTCTTGCATCGAGACAATATACGCGTAACATTATGAACGTTTTTGAAGTTGTAATAGCAAATATGTGTTTCAACATATTGTAATACAATATGAATGGAATTATGCTGAATATTTCCATGTGAAACCGCGAAGGTGCACAACAAATCTTTTTTCAACGGTTCAATCAATTATTGCCTGGTAAGTGCTTTTGAGATATTCAAGCGCCCATTCGTACTTACATTCTTAAACTCTTCGTTTACGGTAAGATATCCGCAATATATTGTGCAAATAATATACAAGCAGCATAATGGTTTTTGATGATTGAGAAGGAATTTCGTGCATCAGAAAACGCCCGTAAGTCTTCTTTTGATCTTGAAAGACTACACATAGCGTTTTTTTTTCTATTAACGCACAATTTTTTCTAAAGTAACAATGATATAGTTTATGAAATGTTTGAAAGAGTTCAGTGTTTCTTTTTATGAGAATGAGGTGTGCAATCCTTTGGCTATTGACCCTTCTTATCCAATCCAAACAGACACTAATCTTAGAATACACCATTCGATAGATTGTGAAAATGTATCTCAATAAAACTGTACTATTTTTCAGGTTTATATGTTTTTTTAACACATTCCAGTATAGCAGTAGATAGTTTTGGTGTCATGAATCTTCATGGCATTGATGATGAAGTAAGGCAGTCTCAAAATAAAGTATGGGTAAGGCCAAAACTATAAAAAAAAAATGTATGTTTACACTTCCCGATCCGATTGTTTCGGATTCTGTTATTGTATTTTCTTAATTCCTGTTTGTCTTGATTGCAAATGTAACACAAACAAATGTCCATTTATAAGTTTGAACAATAAACAATGTAATGCTATATTTTGATAATTTCTGAAAGATGTCTAGCCAGTCTTACAAGTACATTCAAGGATTCGAAAAAAATCAGTTTGAAATGTGTTTGTACCGTATGCGGTAAGATATAAACTTTTAAGTGTTGTTAATATATTAAATCAGATGTATTTTTAAATAATATCTATCATCGCAAAATGTTTCAATCCTCAATATAAAGAAGTGAAACTTCAGAAGCTGCAGCAGTATTGCATTTCTATCATACTCACCTTCGTGGTCCTTTATCAGCATAGTTTCTTTTAGTTCATTCCTTTGTATTAAGGTGATTAGGAACAACAGTTGTGTTCTATAATTATTCTGATTTATTAAATAAAAACACTATCAAGAAGATTATAACTATATTTCCAATTTGTTCGTGAAACGTACATGATGTTTTCATTTTGACCTTTCGAAAATATTTTCAGTTATATATTTACTTTGTAGTCCATTTTTAATATAGTCTGTATTAGAGATACATAATACTTACATTCAATAAATAACCTTGCAAAGGTTGTTCAATTTACAATTATAAATAAATGTGGGGCGGACAAAATGTACAGTATATTGCCGTTTACGCCATTTGAATTTGTACTTAATAACTCTCACCTGAAATCTAGCCCTGCGCATGGGGCTTTATCAACATAAATGTCATCTCATATTAATAATAAGTGAATAATTCCTTTCCTCAAGCATTGGTTCGTAAATTTTTATCTAAGAATTAATATTACCTTTTAGCTTAACCCTTTCTCATTACATATCGCCTCTAGTAGGTAAACGTTGGTGTCATTTTATATTAATAGTCCATAAAAGGAGGAAAAAGCTATATCTTTTTCAATTTAACTTTCAGTAAGCCTTACAGTTCTTGTCTGTTACGAGTTGTATCTCGTGTGTAAGTATTTCTACCAAATTGTTTCATATTTAGTCACTTGTGTGCCGCGTATTTGGAGGTTAATCAATGGGTATTTGATTTAGAAATTAGAAAAGCCATTTTTTAATTAAAAAACTGCATTGTGTATCTTGATATCAAGTGTTACATTAACTTTACATTCATTATAAAGACACATTGCCACATACCTGTATATGTTGAAATTACTAGCAAAAGTTATGTCAATACGGTTCAATATAATGTGAATTTTAAGCTCATAAAAACCTAATTTGACAAGGACGTGCTGTTATATGACATGTGACCTCAAATTAATACTGGAAATTCGAACATTTAGAAAGCCATATGATTTGTGCATAAGATACTCTACCTCATATTGGTAGAACAACTAACTAGTTACTTTGACATCATTCAGTGTTTGTCGGAGATTGAGCTCCAACCAGCCGATTGTTGACAATGAAGGGCTATAATTCGAACATACAGTATGACATTGACTTAACAGGTAGTCATTAAGTCTCATGAAGGTGACACTTTCTGCAACAAGTTTAAAAAATCGCTCAATGCATGGGTAATGTGAGCTCATGCGAGACATTAACTGATGTTAAAGTGTCGTTATTTGACATTTGACCTTTATGTATGACCTTGACATGTTAATGCACCAGCTGACTCTTGCACATAACACATGGACACATATATACATTAACACGCGTGCCAGGAAATATTTTAACACATCAATGCATAGTGAAGTTACAGTCATGGAAATTCTTTTTCAGCGACTGACCTGACCTGACTAGACGCAAATGCTTTCGTCTCTATAGGTTTGCATATAAGCAAACACACACACAAAACACAACGTCAGGTTACTGAGTGGAAAACGTTTTTCTATTTAAAGATACAACGAACTTCTCCTCATAGGACACAAATGCAATACCAACATACACAAAAGGCTTAATCTTGCTGACATACCTATAGTAAAATTAAAATAGTAACATAATGATCTTTCATAATCATCAACATCATGAATTTTTTTACGATAATCATCAACAACATCAGCGATTACAACACACAAAAATGAGCTGTCTGTAACAAATAGATATGCCTACTATTGGATTAAAGAAACTTTGAAACATATACTTTGGTTAAGACCAGAATATATGGGCATAAATAATGTTGATTTGACAACTTTTGCGAAGGTCAGATGAATGAGGCGCCATAACTAAGACGTTCAGGGGCGATTTTATTACACCAGTGAACTAGACAAGGATATATATCCACAAAAATGTGCATCTAATTGTCTATGATCGGATGTAATGTGTTGAATATATGGTAAGGACACAGCTTATGCCAAATATTCGAGTCGATATTGCTGATTGTCGAACTTCCTATATATAATGCACAGAAACACCTTCAGCAAGGCTTGTGACGATCAGGTAAATACTTTTGCACTTGCGAGCAAACACATTGCAAGTTTGGCAAATAAGAATGCATATGTTGATGATGTGTTATTGTCAGACACGTTATTTCATTTTTCAGGTAAAAAGAACGCCGATTGAACATTGATAACACTTCATAGAAAGGAAAATTATGAGATAACGATGTTGATTAACCTACCGATGATACGGGATTGTTTATTTACATATTGATAGCCAACTAAGAGAAACATTCCCCGATTATTGAAGCTATTGCGTCTTATCTTAAAGACGTTACTCTGTGTTGTTTTGCTATTTCTTATGATTTCAGCATGCATAAGAGGTATTCAAACAAAATTTCAATAAACTCATGTTTTTAAAACAATCTGTTTGTATGGTGTTTGTTGATTCCTTTGACAATTATAACTTTCACCAAATTAACAAAGTTTTTCAAAGTAATTCGTTTGGACACCTGTGTTTACATGGTGAACGTCACTATATCTAAAATGTTACGGAACCATTTGGCATATAATATCTTCAATTTAATTATGTAATGATCGTTTTTTTTATATAAATAGCAATTTGGAACAAAATGGCGAAACTTCTTTCTATAAGTAATTCAAGTATTTGCCACAATGATTTCTAGCGAAATTTTCTAGAAAAAGCAAAAAAAATCTTCTGCATTGATAAAATAATTATCTCAGAGTTAATTGTGTTTTTGTTTAATTATCGCCCTTGTTTTTAGAACAGGGACAAGCTCCTAATGTGTAATCCCGCGCTGCTCTACTTCCTGCTAGACCCGAAACTACATATAAACCACCAACCCCATAACTCACAGTCTTCCAGATTAAACCACGGCTTCATCCACGATTAAATATGCCTTTTCCTAATGCAAATGCATTATGACGCCTTTGTAGCAGACATCATTTGAAAACATTGAAACAAAACTGGGATGTGCTCAAGATAAGCAAATGCTTCTTTGCTATCAATGTTACCGCTTTTTGCAATGAAACATGCAGCTTTTTAAAAAAGCAGCATTTTTGCTTTGTTGAATATCAATGTATATGCTGCATTTTTTGTGAAAAATGGAAAGGATAACCTTTGACTCATTTGAGTATCAATAGCATTTGAAAACTCTGTGCAAAAAGGAGAAAAGAGAAGCAATGTCTTTACTGTAGTCGGCCCATCGTTAATTCTTGATCACAATCATTCTGGGGACAGACACTGTCCAGACAAGTTATATATTTGATGGTCTAAAATATATTTTTCAGCCAAACCCTAATTTGTGTCCACACAAAGAAACATTTGAGGGCGGTGATTCTTTTGAAAAGTCAAAGTCGGATGTTTAGAGATTTTGGAAGCCAACTGATGAAATACAAATGAACTCATCCATTGAATTGAAGTCGTTCAATGCATGTATATTACTTTTATAGAAAGTTCTTTTTAATATATATTTTAATGGCACCATTTTTTGTAAATGCTCAATTCTGTTTTGTCATAGAATAAATGCTTTTGTCATAGCAATATGTTGAATTTTGCACATGTTTGCACTGGTACTTGTATGGATTGACATTAGTAGGTGGGATAATATTGCCTCTAATTTAAGTCCGTGTAAGTATTTTCCAGTGATAGAAACTAGTCAAATTGTTTGAAAAGCATGTTTTCTATCAATTTGTTCTAATTCGTTGTGAAATACATATGTATGTGCAGTCTCGTCCCAAGATTTTGTAAATAAAGAGAAATCATTATGTTTTCTCTTGTATTCCAGTTGAATAATTCAATTCTACACCTGCACAATAGGAGGAATTTCTATAATTACTCGTCGACAAATACTACTATCAGAAAATCAAACATTCGAAACGGTTTCAATAAGTTTGATTGTGTACATGTTTGTACTAGTGCTTGCATGGAAATACATTAGTGGGCGGGTTAATATTACCTCCAAATTCAGTCCTTGTAAGTACTGTTATATGCTAAAAAACATCCAGATTGATTGCAAAACATGCTAACTAATATGTCATACAAAATTCGCTGTGATAAATGCAAACTAAATATTGAAGTTACATATGGATCTACAGTCGCAACAAATGTGTGAGATAATAACAAATGCAAATGCAAAACATTTCCCTACAAACACGTAATAATTTTTACCACTCGTGTGTTGATCTATTCACCTAAACTGCAGGGAAACAACATTACCATGGCAAACGTCCCACAGGAAAACATAACTGTTAATACCTCTCAATCTGACAATAGTTTCTGACTCAAACCACTTTAATAATAATTTAAAACCATTAGCAGATTGATGTGATTAAATTATTGGACATATTATTAATTTAGATGAATCCTCCATGGAAGCGATATTTGAATGTGCCCTTATCGAATACAGAAAAGTAAAACCAATTATAATCATTGGGTTCTCTTGATGTAATGGGATTGGTGTGGTCTAATACCATAATTGATACCAGTGTTCGCGTTAATGCTATACACGTTTCTCATTGCACAGTGAATTATCCATGGACGCAACATTTCATTGCCTGATCTGTTTATTGGACATAGCAATAAATCATCAGTAAAAGCAAACTGCATGATGTCCACATATACTGTGGACTTCGTAATCAGAATCTAAATACTATCAAAAATTAGAAATTCGCATGCGATCAATCAGGACCTTAATACGGAGTATTCTAAGAAGGGTAAGTTTTTATTTTTTACAGCATTATCGTTTATGTAAAATGTTTTTGTCTTTCTAATACTATGTCCATGACTAAGTTTATTTTTTTCCTTAAAAAAGATTGGTTATATTGTTATGTAAAAGCTATGGATTGGTAAATGTATTAAATGTTCTATAATATACACATATAACATGTAAACTATGAACGGTATGGAGTTGGATGCCCTCGACCCTTACAAATCTATTGACGAGGAAAATAAAAATATATTCAACGGGGAAAAAAGGATTAATGTATCACAAATGACCACAGGTCTTTTATGTCTAAGCATACGCTGGTCATATAATCGTGGCAGCAAACCTACATGGTTATAGTTGTGATTCTATTCATACAAAAACGACCGTTCTAAACAAATCATTCGTTTGTTAATAATTACCTTTAATATAGACATATATTTACAGTAAAGTTACAATTAAATATAGTTCGTTGAATGTTTTTGGTTATACATGAATTGACGTAAGGATTTATAAACTAGCTTACGCATAAACTGGTGGATCCTAATGATTAAAAAATGCCCGATTGATTATCGACTCCGATGTGTTGCGTTCTCAAGTCTAAACAAGGTCTATCACAAGAAAGTGCGTGAACCTATGCTAGCCTATGCTTCCGTTTCGCAAGTTTGATTTACTTTTTTCTGTTAGTCTCCTTATATTTTGACCCCGAAGAAAGTTTTCGAAGTAAAATATCTAAAGTGGTTACAGGGCAATTCTTGACAATTTATAAACTTATTCAGTTAATGTTACGATTGAGCTGGGAGTATAATCTGCGACAACTAAGCTCTTATGCTTAAGGGTATCCACTACGTCACAGATACGTACATGACGTCGATTGTCAAGCGTGATGTATTTATATCAATGGGAATTAGTCGAAACTCTTTGAGAACACTTAAACAGAAATTGCAACCACAGTCGCAAACGAGAATATTGATTATTGACAAACAAATATTTCCTCGTATTATAACATCCTAATGCCGATGGAACAATTATAATATCCTTGAATATTGCGTAAAAAGTAATCGGGCCTTATACATCTTTGTTTTGAATTTCAAGAAAAATGTGGCAAATGACATGTTTCAGGTTATTTGTTAACCATGCTTCACTACAATTTACCTAAAATGTGACGTTATCTAGTCCACATAAATACTCTGAATAAATCAATTTTGTCTTATCGTGTTCCAGACTATGGCAACATCCCTGAAGTACGTTATGCTCCATCTCCTGTGTGCCATTCCTGCAATGGCACACCGTTTCATTAACGACTATACAAGTTATCGGTACGACTTCAATCTATGTTTATCGAGACAAAAATGTGCACTGGAAATTACTTTCCCGGAAACAAATTGCCATTGTGACGCCATGTGTCACGTGATGGGGGATTGTTGCAAAAACATTGTGCACAATATTTCATTTGAAAATATTGCTTCTGTTCCGCGCCCAGAACTGTTTTCATGTGAACTGATGCCTGTGAATTTTTATTCCGAAAAAAATATACGGAGTTTTATCCGTCACAAAATGTCCGGATATTTGGACCGACCAGGAAATAATAAAATTGTGTGAGCAAAACGTCGATTTTGCAGAAGACATTACTTATAAAATTCCTGTCAGTGACCGAACAGAATTTCAGGTGATGTACAGGAATATGTACTGTGCGTTTTGTAATTAGGAATATGACTTTTTTATATTGGCAAGCCCAATATGAATGCAAAGAACACGTGGATGTCCTCGCTATACCTGGTAATCCGCTATGTCGTTTGTCTTTTTATCAACCTAATCACCACGTCAAATACCGTTAGTGCCTTATGGTTCCACCGCTATCCAGATGTCCAGAGGAATCAAATGGGTCTCTGGTCGACATGTGTACAAATGCACCCTATTATCTTGTATATAGCGATAAAAACGCCACCCAAACATACCGGAATGAGCATTGTGCAGAATGTAATGGCATACAGACGGATAACATTTACTGTAAAAACGTGCGGCAAGGTGGAAGTACTAGAATTGTTACATACAGGTACCGTTTATTGGTTGATGTTACTAACAAAACTATAACAGAAAATGAGCATGTTTTGGCTAAAACCAAAACATTCAAGAATAATACGATATTTGACGTTGTGTATGGAAAATGTAGAAAGATTTTCTGCCCATATGGAACAGTTCCAATTCAGGGACGATGCGATACACGCGGGAAAAAAAGACATCGATTATTCAATTGAGGAGATGCATGCAAATATAGCTCACATGAACTTTACGTTAGTTCAACTAGACAAGGAGGAATACACACACGCAAACCATTCACAATTTTTATAACATCAATCGGCAGAAAAAACAAGAACTGAATTCAGGAGCTTCCTGCGAATTTATCTCACATGAACTGTACGTTAGTTCAACTAGACAAGGAGGAATACACACACGCAAACGATTCACAATTGTTTATAACATCAATCGGCAGAACAGTCAATAACACGGAATATTTACAGAAAGGCTCTGATGTGTTTATATGCCAACATTTGCTACTGGTATGTTGAGACGATTGTAACGTACCCGAAGTTAAAATATTTTCGGACGAAATCGAGGGGTACATTTCTTTGATTGGACTCATCATTGAAATAGCAGCGTTGTTGCTTACAATTATTGTATATATCTCATGTCCACCATTACCGAACACCCCTCGAAAGATTATGTTATGTCTCGATATTTCATTATTATTAGCGCAGATATCTTTCATGATTGCATCGGAAATGAACCTTCTGTCAGTTCTGTGTACGACCAACGCGGTGTTAACCCACTATTTCTTCTTAGCAGCATCTAGCTGGATGAATCGTATAGCCTTCGATCTATGGAAAACATTTTCCGAAAGCTTCGTTACATCCGGGTCTGCATATAAATCAGGCAGACGTTTTCGTTTGTATAGCATTTACACTTGGGATATACCCATGATTTTAATAGGAATAACTTTGATTATTGACCTAACTGGTCTGGATATCAACCCTGATTTTAAACCTAGATACGGCAAAGGTTTGTGCTGGTTTAATTCTCGTTTGAGTTTGATTGTATGTTTCGCCGGACATTTTGCAGTGTTCAAACTATTTGATATTATATCGTTCGTGTTCACAGCTTTTCATATTGCACGTGCAAACAGGNCTTAAATCGTTGTGAAAAACGGTTCACTATAAATAGGTAATACTTTGTGTTACAAATTGTCGAGAAATATTTAAAGGTACATTACTGTGTTATAGTGAATACTAGATCCCATGTCTCTACTGTTATTTATCTGATTATGCTTCATAGATTGTGTACACTTGTAGCTTGGGTATTAATGTATAAACATGTAGCCACATACGCCTTACGTTATATTTATAACATCGACTGAACTACAACAGGGTGTCAGGAAGTGAACAACTTCTGATAAAACCAATGGAATTTGCTTTCAAAACAATAATACATTTCCAGGATTTAACAAATTTGTGCTTATTTTGACATTCTTCTATTTTTTAAAGATGTTAACTGGACACAATATAGGCCAAACCCCGAAGATGGACTGACACAAAGCATTTAAATCGTCCATTTAAAGGAAAACACGAAGAAACCAAATTTAATTATTTAATGTTATGGGTTGGCGTAAAAGGACGTTCAATGTGTAGTACATGGACACTAACTAATGACCAGCATAAAGACTTGAAACATCATTTTGATCAATTTTAACAATATTGCAAACCGAACTCTAACACAATTTACTCCAGATATCTTTTTCAAGACGAGAATACAAAAGGAGGAGAAACATTCGAACAATTAACTATAGATTTGCGATTATTTGCGATTATTAATCAAGGATAACGATTTCCCTGATGACATCATAGATAAAATAATACGGACCATACAATTTTTGGAATCCGTACCCATAAATTACGCGACAGAATTATCAGTGAAGGTAATGATCAAAAACTTCAGAAATGTAACGCCATTGCCAGAACAAACGAGCTAACGAAAAGCCAGGTTAAGTGTATGGACTGCAGTGGTATACATGCTGTCGCCAATGGATCAAAACGGGCAACAAGAACTAGATTCAAGCCAAAACGGAAGTGATAGGATAAGCCCAAAGACGCAAACAGGGGAAAATGTACAAACTGTGGTCGAAGTAGGAATCACACACGAGAATCTTGCCCGGCAATGGGAAAGACGTGCAAATATTGCCACAAGATTAACAATTTTGCATCAGGGTTTTTCAAGAAAAGCATGGACAGCAACACAAGACCTAAACATAGAGCCAAAATTAATGAGGTCAATTACTTTTCTGACTCAGATCAAAGTGACACACATGATCAATATTTTATCAATTCTGTTATTTATGATAAGCAAAAGAATCAAGCTCATGTTAAACTCAATGTTGGTCCATAAGAAACACAAATGTTCAGAATTGACTCCGGGTCACAGGTCAATATTATTCCATGACATAAATGTGCATCGTTAGGGATTGCAGGTACACTCAAAAACACTACCATCAAGCTATCAGCTTACGATTGAACATCACTTAATGTTCATGACATGATTCTTCTTCAATGTAGCTACGATGGTTAACAGTCATATCAGAACTTTTACATTGTAGACAGCCCCTCCAGTCCCATATTAGGTTAAGACAAATGCATCTCTATGATTCTAATTGAATTAGTGTCAGGTTAAACCTAAACATTTCTACACAAACTCACGGTTGTATCTCAATACTCTGAATATGTTCTGGTCTAGGAACTCTTCCAGAGAAATCTGACATTTGCATAAAATTCAATGCTGTTTCAGTTATTCAACCACCTAGACGTGTTCCTGTAACAATCAAAGACAGACTCAAAAACTGTTAAACAGAAAGGTTACGGATGGTGTAATAACCAAAGTTACTGAACCGTCCGAATGGGTCCACAGTATGGTCACTGTTGAAAAGCCCAGTGGTTCTTTGCGGGTGTGTATTGACCCAAAAGACCACAATTACGCTATAATGAGACCGCACTATCAATCAAGATCAATTGACGACATTTTGCCTGACCTGACTGGCGCTGATTTGATGCACGTACAGGCTACTGGTCTGTAAAATGGAACAAACAGTCATCTTTCTTGACAGTGTTCAATTCTTCATTTGAGAGATATAGGTATCTCAGATTACCATATGGGATAAACTGCGCAAAGGACATTTTTGTTCGGAAAATGGACGAAATTCTGACCTTGAGACAATACTTGGAATGGTAAACTATTTGCAAAGATTTGCACCAAATCTTGCTGAAATGACTAGTCCTCAGAGACAATTGTTGAAAAAGGACAGTATTTTCCGGTGGGACCCGGATCATGAAACTGCCTTTAACAAAATAAAAGGGATTATCACTCAAACCCCTTTACATCAAAAGCATTGACAGAGACAGAACCAAATTATGCGCAAATCTCAAAAAAGCTATACGCTGTGTTTTTTGGCATGACAAAGTTTCATCAAATGGCATTCGGACGACACGCAGTAGTCAAACGTGACAACAAACCACTTATTAGCATAATACGGAAAATTTTGCTAGCATCTCCGCCAAGATTGCATAAAATGCTATTGCAATTGACCAAATATGACTATGAAATAGTGCATATACCTGGAAAACAGATTCCAGCAGCAGATACGCTAAGTCCCAATTTCTTGCCCGACGAACAGACTGACGTTTGTCAAGACATGGACTCGTATATACATATGATTATGAGAGACATTGCTATGAGTGATCAGAAAATCCAACTGATTAAAAGCGAAATCTGACTCTGAAATACAGTCACTAAAACAAACCATATCTAAATGGTTGGCCTGATAAAAGACAGGAATGCCCAAAATGTTTGCTACCATATTGGAATTTTAGAGATGAATTGGCATTCATTGATGGTTTGTTGCTCAAGGCTTATTATCCAAACGGAACTCAGACAGTTGATGTTGGACAAAATTCATGACTCACACCTAGGAGTTGAGAAATGCACACAGCGAGCACGAAGTGTTATGTTTTGACCAAATATGACAAAAGACATTTAAGACAGAGTTCTCAATTGTCCTATTTGTCTAGAACATCGAAACAGTTACACAAACACGGTGCCTAACCAATACGGATAATATCGGAAACTTTTGTGCGTTTCCAGCTTATACGCGAAACGGCATCGGATCATATCTGAAACTGTTGACTGCTTTTAGGAAAGTGTGTTCTTTTATTTTCAACATTCTCTTCATTAAGTTAACATTTTTAACCAAACCAATATTCCACGGAATAACTAAAACATTCATTTAGTACATTTTATACTCGTTCTCACACCAAATCGTGTTTTAAGTCAGAATGGTAAGCATTCGATACTAACGCCATGAAGAAATAGTGCGGTTTAATATACATTTCGATAGGGCTCGCTATTGCGCCAACTCAAATCCCATCATTTTAAATTTAATCTTATATGATAAGTACGTATAATTAAGCACAATCTAAAAAATGTACTGCTAAATAAAAGAATGAACCCGTATCATTTAAAAAATTAAAAATCATAATTTCTTAAAAAGTGAGGCAGTGTTCATGTTTGAATTATATATATAGACGTGCGGTGCAAAAGTCCATCTATAGTTTCGGCATTAAGGTGTGGTAAGTCAAATGGTGTACGTTCATAATAACAATGCTATTAAAATAAAGCTGGGTGGTCTTAATTTTTGTAAAAAAAGATCAGTTTTTTTTTAATGATAAGAGGCGATATAGACACACATGCCAAAAGGCAATGGAAGATGTATTCATTGCGTTAATGAACATAGTTATGGATCTTGTTCTCAGGTTTACAAATATATGCTTATATATTTTGTAACGAGTGTACCAACCTTCGTTTACTTTCAATGCGTCCTTCAAATCACATATTAACATGATACATGGTTCACTATGTTACACGGTTAGTGGATGTGGAGGTATTTCTTAACTGGTTAACGCTTTAAACACGTTTGCTTCACATACTTTTCTTGTTTATACAATACTAATTTTAATGAGAAAAAAATTCTTGTTTAGTACTGCGTCAGCAGGTCAGGTAATCGTATTCTTTATATCTAGATGTAACTATACGTTCTTATTGAATAAAGTTTGTAAGTAAACACATCGTATTCAAGGATTAGAATTTGAAGATAAATTATCTGGATCCCTAAAAAATATTAGAACATGGAATGATGGATATACAGACGCAAGTAATTGAATTTAAAGAACAGTAAGACTGTGGTTTTTAAAGTTGGATTTGTCTTTAAAGTTACTCCATCAATATTTGATAGCTTCCACAGCAATCTCCGAGAAGCAACCTATAAAGTGTCAGTTGTGCACATTCACTTGCCTATTTTGCATACTGACCAAGTTGGAAGTGGCGGAAATCCATCGCACAAAACGGAAAAAAAGCAAAATGATCTTGTGGCCCATCATTTTTGTTACTATAAATATAACAAACGTTATTAGCTAATATAATTATACGTATGACAGCAGCGCCTTCTTTTGTTAGGAGTCTAGATGATGATTGATTGTGGTGCTGGTATTCTAAATAGTGATTGTTTTTTAATGTTATTTTAATTCCTGAGGGAACAGATGCTATTTTATGTCACTGAGCTGAAGATGTAGATGGATATGTTACCAATCACATAAGGTTTACAAAGATCATGTTCGATAATTCAAGTTTGTTTCGAACGCAAGAGGCGTCAATAAATGCTAGAACCAATTTACATCACATTGCGATGTCACCCTGAACATTTCTATAGTTCCACAACAACCACTTGACATTTTCTTATAAAAAGTGTCTTCATCTTATTGTCCACTTAACGAACCTAAAATATAATAAATTGCAAAGAATCTTAGATATAAAGTATTGACAAATTACAATCACATAATGTCGATTATCGTATAAAGTTTTAGTGCTAGACATTCAATTAACGTGAGGACAGATGAAATTTTATACCGTAACCCTTACATGTTCTAAGAAATAAACTTGATAACATCAGAGTGTGATGGAACTTGACCGCAATCCTAATCGACGCTGGCTGTTAAACGGTGGACTCCCATCGGCGGTGCATGTTAAATCAATATGAACTTTAATGTCAATGTACGAGACGCATTTTTATATCGATGCATATTTTTTCTGCTGTTTATGTGCTAAAATATGTTTCGCGCATTCAAATAGCCAATATAACCCTTCTTATTTAGTGTTTTGTACTTTCTGGCGCTGTTGTTATGTAATATCGTTTGATATACGGATTCCGTTTCTTTTATAGCCGTCACGGTATTTGAACAACTTCAAATTGTCGTCAGTATTCTTATATTTTACAATTATCATCCGCCTTTCGTCGTCAAACTCTTTCCCAAGACGTTCGCTTAACTGATATTATGTTCGTCGAAATGTGTATAGTTACTTTTATCGAAAGAAATACGTAACACTTGCTCGCGAAGATTATCATTGAGTAGTTATATTTCAGATTCACATTTATCGAGACCAAACACTTTCTAAGGTTTTCAGATTCTAAGTAAATTAGCTGATTTTCAATATGTTAATGGCAATCGCACTAAACAAAACAAGACAGTTCAGAACGAAACACATAGCAAATAACAAAATACACAATACATATATTCATGGGGCGAACTCGTCTGATAACGCATGGTATCAACAGGCATCAATCAAATTGTCTTAATACAGTATTGTCCTGGAACTGTTGTGAATAAAACATGTTTTTCTTTAAAAAAAAAGTTACATCATTGTTCTTAAAGGCTTGTAAGACAAACGTACGAGTTTATTTGATGTCAATCAAATTGCAGATTAACCAAAGAATGTAAGTATAACTTAAAATAAAATATTGAAAAGTCGTATTCTTAACCCGTTAGCTTCACGTTATTTCACCTGTATTTCGAATGTTTACAATTTTATTCCACATCCTAATGCCTTTATATAGCGATATAGATCCTAAGTTCGTATCGTATCGCTTTATTTCGCATTACTATGCACTGAGAAAGCTTCATTACACCTTTATTTATCATTATAATGCCTTTATGTTGCGTTATGACGCCTTCCATTTCGCGTCATTCCGGCTTACTTCGCGTTTTAACGTAATCATTTTGCGTTATTTCACGTTTACTTGTTTGACAATTCGTTTGTTTGTGTTATAACGTGTTAGTTTGAGTAACATCGTATTTTTGTCTGCGTAAGTAAGACATTGCACTTTTTAAATTTTATTTTTAATGATACGAACATGCTTTCGTAGATTCTAAGTGTTAACGCTTCGAGAAGCTACACTTATTAAATTATTAAAACACACTTGGATAAATACAAATACAAAACCGTGTATATACAACTTACTGCTTTCCTACGACGAAATTGAAACAGCAATAAGTATAATAAACATTCACAAATGCGCATTCCCCGTACAATTATTAGTTAAACCACCAATGGTTAGATATTACATTAAAGACGATATCATAAAGATAAATAGATGTTCTACAATTAAAGCATTAAACAAATACGAAAACTATATACGTACTTATCTTTTGAATGTAAACAATTACGGTAATTTGCATAAATGCAGAGGATAAAAAAAATAAAATCGAACAAACGATAAAACAACAGTCCCGAGTCGTTTTTATTTCAAATATAACATCTTCTCAAATCTTTATTCACGATTTGCCATTGTTATATATTTGATAAGCTTATGAATACATTCAAAGAATTGTTTCTAAATTTAGTCTTATGAATATGGCGCTAATAAACGCCATGCCCGTCGAGGTTGTTTTCCAGTCTACCCTNTTGTACAATGTTTTAGCATGCTATTGTTAAGCATCGTTTACCACTCGATTATATGCTAACATGTTATGCCAACCAATTGTGCACACACCGTTGTATTGCATGGATTGTAATATAAATGTGTCAGGGGCCGGAGGCCTATATCACAAATTAACAAACTTGAAACTTGAAATTAACTATTTTTAAACATCGGTGAAACCAAACATTTCTAGCGATATAGAGGAACATACTAAATACTACAACATAAGTTATAAAAGACAATGGCAAAACTCGAACCCACTGCACGCTATTAAATCAGAAACAATTATTAAACCTAACTAAACAACACAGTACATTGTTTGACCTAAATTGTATTGTCCGACAATTTGGCAAGAGACATAAGCTGCGTTCCCGAAGATTTAGGTTTGCTTGACAATGTTCTTGATATCACCTCGTATTTCTCTTGTAACAGCCTGCCAACCTTTGTGGAGCACAAGAAACTCATGGCAATAAACAGGCCTTGCAGTGTGTTGAACACGACAAAGAGATACCACATGACTGCATTGTTGCTGAAGTTGGCTATGAATGCGAACACCCATGTGAGACCCATCACCATGGACAGTTTCAGATAAATCAGTAGGGAACATGTAGTCGTCTTAGTTCTTGCTCTGGCACCCTGCGTGTTAGCACGTGCAATATGAAAAGCTGTGAGCAAGAACAATATAATGTCAAATAGTTTGAGAACTGCAATTGGTCCAGCAAAAAATACAATCAAACTCAAACGAGAATTAAACCAGCACAAACCTTTGCCGTATCTAGGTTTTAAATCAGGGTTGATATCCAGATCAGTTAGGTCAATAATCAAAGTTATTCCTATTAAAATCATGGGTGTACCCCAAGCGTAAATGCTATACAAACGAAAACGTCTGCCTGATTTATCTGCAGACCCGGATGTAACGAAGCTTTTGGAAAATGTTTTCCATAGATCGAAGGCTATAGCATTCATCCAGCCGAATGCTGCTAAGAAGAAATAGTGGGTTAACACCGCGATGGTCGTACACAGAAATGGCTCAGGTTTCATTTCCGATGCAATAATGAAAGATATCTGCGCTAATAACAATGACAGAACGAGACATAACGTAATTTTTCCCGGGTTATTCAGTAATTGTGGAAATGAGATATATATAATAAATGTCAGGAACAACGCTGCTATTGAAATTATGACTCCTATTAAAGAAATGTAGCCTTCGATTTCTCCCGAAATCAATTTCACTTCGGGTACGTTACAATCGTCGGAACATACCAGTAGCAAATGTTTGCATATAAACACATCAGAGCCATTCTGTAAAAATTCCGTGTTATTGATTGTTCTGCCGATTGATGTTATAAAAATGTGTGAATCGTTTGCGTTTGTGTATTCCTCTTTGTCTAGTTGAACTAGCGAACAGTTCATGCGAGATATATGTGCATGCATCTCGTCAATTAAATACTTGCTGTCATTCATCGCGCGTGTATCGCATCGTCCCTGCATTGGCACTGTTCCATACGGACAGAAAATCTTTCTACATTTGCCATACACAAAGTCAACTATCGCATTATCCTCGCATTTTATAGTTTTAGTAAAAACATGCTGATTTTTAACTATAGCATTTTTATTTATGTCAATTAATAAACGGTACCAGTATCCTTCAAAATCAGCATATTTTCCATCATAATCACCTATAACGAATTTACAGTAAATGTTATCCGTCTGTATGCCATTACATTCTGCACAATGCTCATTCCGGTATGTTTGGGTCTCGCTTTTATAGTTATAGACAAAATAATAGGGTGCATGTGTACACATTTTAACCAGATACCCATCTGATCCTTCTGGACATCTGGATAGCGGTGGAACTAAAAGGCACTGACGGTATTTGACGTGGTGATTAGGTTGATTAAAGGACAAACGACAGAGCGGATTACCAGGTATAGCTCCGACATCCACACGTTCTTTGCATTCATATTGAGCTTGCCAATATAAAAAGTCATATTTCTCGTTACAAAACGCACAGTACATATTCCTGTACATCACCTGAAATTCTGTTCGGTCACTGACAGGAATTTTATATGTTATGTCTTCTGCAAAATCGGCGTTTTGTTCACATAATTTTCTTATTTCCTTGTCAGACCATATATCCGGACATTTTGTGACAAATAAAACTCCGTATATTTCTTCATAATAAAAATTCCCAGGAAACCGTTCACATGAAAACAGTTCTGGTCGCGGAACAGAAGCAGTGTGTTCAAATGAAATGTTATGGATAATGTTTTTGCAACAATCCCCCATAACATGACACATGGCGTCACAATGGCAATTTGTTTCCGGGAAAGTAATGTTCAGCTCACAATTTTGTCTGGATAAACATTCGGTGGAGTCATGCCGGTCTGTTGAATACCAAAGGTAGGCCCTTACAGGGATGGCACACAGGAGAATGAGCACAACGTACTTCAGGGATGTAGCCATAGTCTGGAACATGCAAAGACAAACATGATTTATTCAAAGTATTTACTTGGACTAGATTAAGTTACAATGAAGGTAAATGTTAGTAAAGCATGGTTAACAAATAACCTGAAAACATCTCATTGCCACATTTGTCTTGGAATTAAAAACAAAGATGAAACTACATATTTTATAACTTAGTTTGTTTAAGTATTAACATTTAAGGTGGTATCTCTTTTGAAATTCATAATTTTCAGTTTGATAAATATTGATAGTTATAATATACTTTGAACATTTGCTAAAAATGTTTATTGCAATTTACACAAGTAACGTATCGTGAATTTAAAAATCAATTTATTGTTACACTGAAATAACAAGATTCCATTCGCAATTGAATGTTCACTTGAAGATGCGCCACAACGGTTCGTTTGCAAACCGTAGAGATCATATCTGAAAGAGCTTCTTAACACAGACAGATACCTCATTTTCCATCGTATTATCAATGTGTAGCAACTGTTCGGAATAAATTAACGAATATCTTTTGTATTATATAAGCACTTTATTGCAAGTCCGTCATTACGCTTAATATACATATGATTGTGCCCTATGATTCATATCACTTTTATCAATTTAAGTCACAGAGCAAATTATGGAGCTATTGTGGACATTGTCCTTTCATCGTCTTTTTAATAAAGAGCCATGCTATTTAATGTTCGATTAGGGATGTGCAACTGACAAAAGCGCTGAATGTTGATTGAAAACGTGATGAATATTTATGTACTGGTGTTGTACGGTTCTTAAGTGGAGGATATGTAAATACCGGAAATTCCTTTTTGTGACGGTTTCCAAGTGAATTATATTTGTAAGTGGATAGTTGTGTGCGATGCATAATTGGCAGCTGAGTGTTGCACGACAAAATAATGGTTTACACAATTTGTTTGTATTACTCACCCCACCGAACTATTGTTTTCGATTTAGATTTAGTTTGGTATTTTATGTTGAATGTTCAATCATGTTTTCACCATTCTCTCTTTTCAATTAATTGTGTTGTAACAAATAACAAGTGTTCAGTATTTGTTGCCAAACGAATGTTAATGATACTCCATTTATACTCAATATATAAACTTAGGATACAAAAAGCGTATATTAAATATCATACCGTAAGAAATAAATTGTGTTCCGCGTTTGAACATGAAGAATTAAAGATAATCGGAATTTAATAATAGGCATGTTAATATTGAAATGGATGCATTTCATATGTAATATACTGTTGTCAAGACTTAACTTTTATATGCGTGAATCTTGGACGCTGAACGCCATGTTCATGTTATATATATATGAACGTTAATTGTTAACTTACGAATGAATTTTAGAACGGTCGTTTACTTTTATTGTCATCGTTTTTTGTATTTATAGATTCAAAACTATAAACATGTCTGTTCGCAGACACGCTTATTTAACGAACGAATGCTTAGACATAATGGACATGTGATCAATTGTGATAAATAATTCTTAGTTACGGGTATTGTATTATAAAGATAAATACATTTGACATACACCGATTATGTTGTAAAAATCATGAACTTACCTCTCTAAGAATACTCCGTGTGCTGGCAATAATTTCTCATATCACTTTCTTTATACAAACTTATTTCTAAATAAATATAAATAAAATTAAAAATATCAATATACATATATAAATATAAATATATAAATATAAATATAAATATAAATATAAATATAAATGTTACTAATTATGTACGTACATCAAATAGATTATTAATGTACATTTAAGATTAAGCGTAAATACTTACTGTTTGCCTCAATGAATTAAACAAACTGCTTTTATGGCTCCTGCTGCCTATCGCAATTGTCGACACATTTAGAAAAATCTTAAAATTTGCGAAAACGGGTTTTTCTACTTTTTGTTTCTCGAAACAAAAGGCATGAGCGACTCGACCAGACACAAGCGCATGTGTGCGCTTCAAACATATCTTCTCAGCAAAATATAACGCATATCTAGCCAGTCAACCCAAAGCTCCTTTCATTGGTAGAGATATCAGGTAGAAATGGATGTATTATCCAATCAGAAGACAGTATTTGCCACAAATGAAAAGCGTGCCTGTATTGCCCACGTGCATCAATTAGAAGTGCCGTCATAATGGAAGCATTTTATAAAGCTATTAGGTTTGTTTGGTCTGATGTAACGTTTCCGTGTGTTCCGTATCAACATTACGTTAATATTTATTGAATATGGAAATAAGTTTATGGCAAACAATAAACAAGTGCGAATGTATATATGGTAGGATACGTTCAGTGAATGAGCGTAAACATTCCAAGTAAACGGCCGTAAGAATCGCGGTCTCCAAATGCTACAAAGAAAATTTGTCTTAATTCTCCAGCCAAAAATGTTTAAGACTCGAGGAAAATTAGCGATGATTTGCCGCGCAATAATGCAAAAACAAAAATGTGGTTCAATGAAATTTGCAAAAAGTCTCAGACAAGCAATACGCTCACATCCGAAACTTGAAACTTGAAACTTGCTAATTTGATGAAACGCCTATTTATTTAATTATATATTCAATGGCGTTGTACAAAACATATAAATATACAAACAATTTATAAAAAAAAAATTGAGTGATTGATACTTTTATGCAGCATTAATTAAAGGATTAATAATCTAAAAATGCGTGATATAAATAAAAATTAAAATGCTGTAAGAAACTTAAGCAATAAAAAAATACAGGCTACGATATTAAAACACAGGAAAAGTATAAAATAATGTAATAAATTGATATAACTAGGGTTAGGACAATAATTATAATGATATTATTAGCAAAGTTTTGGCAACATTAAGACACTTTTTTCATGAACTGAAAGGATACGTGAAAGGATATTTCTGCACTCTGGCTGTCGGATCCCACAGCTACCGGTCACCCGTCACCCTAACGGACACTTCTTTTGGGTTTTAACCTTATTTGAACTATTGCGACTACAAGTCACAAATAGACTGGCCAAGTGTGACTACAAGACACAACTTGAGGGTTAAAATTTCAGTGTAACTATAAGACACAACTAGAGGGGCTAAGCGTGACTTAAAGACCGATGTATGATGTCATTCAATCATTGAGCAAAGAAGCCCCACTGATTTTTGGTTACCGGTCACTTGTATTATAAATATCCTTTTCGAGCAAAGAAGCCCGCACAATTCTTTAGTCTTGGTTGTTGGACAAATAAGCATCTGGTTTTTTGATTCTGAAAACCTTAATTTTAACATAAAAACGCAATTCGCAAAGATAAGGGATGCATCTTAAATTCGTATTGGTAATTGTGTCGTCATATATTGTAAAATGTAATTGTTTATATTAGTTTGTGATATCCCTTAAAACAAAATTAAAATTAATGAAATATATTTTAGAACATTTAATGGTTCGAAATTCTGCCAAGCATAGAATCCCCATGGACGTTTCAATACAAAATCCCCTGTCCAAAAGCGAGTCCTCAGTGGCTACAGCTATGGGAAATGTATACTTTCCTGAAACAAAAAAAAACAACCTGCAAAATTCTGTTGTTCAACATCTAAACGTGCTTTTGCTACACCAGGTTTGCTTTTTTTGCGAATTTTGACAGTATTTAGATTCTGACTACGAAGTGTACAGTATCTGTTGACATCATGCAGTTTTTTTTTACTGATGTGTTTTGCTATGTCCCATAGACAAAACAGGCAAGGCAATGTTGCGTCCATGGATAATTCATTGTGCATGTACTCGAATGCTGTATTCAATGATTGCATTAGACCACACCAATGAAATATTTAATCACATTACATCAAGAGAACCCATTGAGAATTATTATTTCTACTTTTATGTATTAGTTAACAGCATATTAAAATATCGCTTCCATGATTCATCTAAATTACAAAATATTTCCAATAATTAAATAACATCATTCAGCACTGATAATTAGATAATAAGTTTACTCTATGCTGGTTAATGTTAACATCTCAAAAATGGTGGCGTTGTTTTAGTCTCATTTAAACATTATTGATATAACAAATACACACTGAAGAAATATTATCCAAAAAATAATTTTTCTCACGGGAAAGAAATACCTTGAAACTTGAAAAATACACCTGTTTATATGCCCGATTTCTTTACATTTTGATACCTTCCCAAAATAACTGCAGCATGAGAATAGTATAACCGCGCATATGAAATACATACATATATGTATATACGTATAACACAGTAATATACCTTTACATATTTCTCGACAATATGTAGCACAAATCATTACATGTTTGTAGTGAACAGTTTTTCCTTTGAATTTGTTATAATCTTGCAAATTTGCTGCGACTGTTCAACCATATTTATCTTAAATAATCAATTTGCATTCATTGCATCACAACGATTTTAGTATAAAATAATAGTAAGCATGTTTTGCAATCAATTTGTATGTTTTTTTTATCACAGGATAGTACTAACAAGGACTCAAATATTGTAGGATAATGTCAGCATACGGATGGCTTTGAGCGTGGCCGAAACTATTTTAAATCTGATAAAATACGAACATTATAAGTCGAAATCAAAATATTTGGATATACCGAATTTCTTGTTAGTGGATATATAGATTAATAAATATATATCTGTTCCGACGATATCCTTTGAGCGGTTTTTACAGTGTAAATATTTGATCAAATAGTTTAATAAAACAAACGAAAGCGTTTTGTTTAATCATATTCTTAACGCCTTCTGTTTCAATAGAAGTTTTCAGAAACGCTTTTGGTATCGATATAAGATAAACCTGTGCTTATTTTATTACTTGTCAAATTACAAGAAATGTATGAGTTGTAAGACATTTCAGTCACTTAAAAATGCACTTTGACTTGTTCAGAATTAGTGAACTATTGTATGGTTTGTGGCAATGACGTAAATAAGGAGTTAACTACTTGCCTACAAGCGTAAGTATTCAGTTATTATACAGTTACTATATACTAGTAGATATCTGTATTGTATATAAAAATTGCGTTTGTTTGCGGAGGATAATATTTATGTTTTTATCCTATGTTCTTTTGGATATTAAAGAAACGCATTCAACGCCTCGTTAATTGTTATTTAAAACAATAATATATCTAAATAATGTGGATGATAAATTGATTAATGATGGCGAATGAAATTTATCACGTCAAACGCTTTTGGTACCGATATTAGATAAACCTGTGTTTATTTTATTACTTGTCAAATTACAAGAAATGTATGAGTTGTAAGACCTCCAGTCACTTACAAATGCACTTTGACTTGTTCAGAATAAGTGAACTATTGTATGGTTTGTGGAAATTACGCAGATAAGGAGTTAACTACTTGCCTTCAAGCGTAAGTATTACGTTATTATACAGTTACTATATACTAGTAGATATCTGTATTGTATATAAAACTTGTGTTTGTTTGTAGAGGATTATATTTATGTATTCACCCTATGTTCTTATGGATGTTAAAGAAACCCATTCAACGCCTTTTTAATTGTTATTTAAAACAATTATATATCTAATTAATGTGAATGATAAATAGTTTAATGAGGGCGAATGAAATTTATCACGTCAAAACTGTCCGCGTTTCAAACAGCCTTTATCTGTTCTCACATCGGCTGCTAATCTATGAAAAGCACATCCTTCCAATGAACATGGTTTAAACATTTACTAGACGTTGGATCTTTGCTATGTATGTTGAACTTCGGATTGCTCATTTAAACAAAGCAGCATTTTACAGCATTTAACTCACAATATATCTTTAAAAAAGGCAATACTACTCACGTGCATAAATAACGTGGATGATGTAAGACATTTTAAATATACAAATATTACAGTTCCAGTTGCTTCTGCTGCTATGGTTACTGCCCCTGCTCCTCTACCTTCTTCTTTTATGGTCCATCCAGTACAATCTACTAAACATACGACAGCAACCAACGCTATCACCAACACCACTGCTACTGTTCTTTCACTAATAATATTACTCAGACGACTACTGCACTTCTAAATAACTTAACATATTGCCTTCAAACCCCAATCCATTTGAAAAAGTTGAATGTATTTTAAAAGAGCATACGTTCTACTGAAAGTCAATGATGGTTATTCCACTAAAACTGCTATGTCTGTAAGAAATGCATTTTATTGTGAATTTGTTCGAAAATTTTTGGTGCGAATGGAAATTATACGAACAGAGTAGTTGAACTCGATTTACTTTATACGCATCACCAGCAAGCTCGTGGACAGAAATTGCACGTTTTAAATTAACAAATGATTCTTTTTTGCAGTTTGTGTGTGTGGCCTTTTGTACTTTGGTCTGTAGGATGTCAATTAGAAACGATATCTTCATTGCTTCTCGTTTTTTTTTATTGGAGCCTACACGTCTATCATTAATACTGCCAATGGTATTAAGTCTGTATTAAAATTTTCAAAACTTGTCGAAACTTGTTTCATATTTATGATTGATAACGTGCATACATGCAAACAACCATCAAGACATACAAATATTATCATCATGCACATAATATAAATTGAAAACAAATAGCCCTGGTTACAACCAAAATGCATCTCCATGAATTCACAAAGAAATTCAATTGACAATAATTCATCGCTATCTTGAAAATGTAAACATGACATCACACAAGTGAAGAAAAAAAGATTTATCTGGATTAGAATACGTCGTAAATCTCGCGGAACAAGTGCGTTCTTTTCCGAGTATCGAAATTAATTATCGCAAAGATGTAGGCCTTGCAAATTATCACTTTAAGACTAAAATTTAAAACTGTCTATCCAGTTCACATTTTTAAGCGCAGTTGGTTATCTGTGAGGATGTAAATCAACTCAACTCACTTGTAAACAGCTTTTATTTTATTTAATAATTATATGGCCAAAATCTCAACATGTAAGCATTTAATTAACATCATATCCGTCCCATTATACAAGCAACTTGAGCAAAATTGAAAAATGGTAATAATGCTCGTGTCTTCCTTACTAAATCTATAAAAATGTATATCTGATCAATCAAACTTAACCAAAGTAAGTTAGTATTAATTATAATTATGATTTCGGTTGTCAAACTCTTGCTAAAACACATAAAATATTTAAACATTAACCTAGTATCAATTATAATTTTAACGGACATTGTATATTTCCTGGCATGTCTGGTCCCTTTCATGTTGGGTATTGCCATAAAACTTCCAAAATTTTAACATACAATTTAAATATTTTACAACTAAATTTCTTAATATGTAAAAAGTGTAATATTCGTAAAATCTGATATTTTAATTTAAAAAAATGAGACCTTAATGTGAGTAGTGCAGGAACTTTGCGACTCACCCTTGTAGAATCTGTACCACTCAAATATACACAAATCAAACCTTCAGCTGCACCAGCAGAAGAGAAACATTAATAAAGCATTTGGTATTCTATTTATGGCAGGGAACCAATAGCCTCAACAGTGAGGCGCAAAACATAGGTACCAGGCAGGACAAACAAATACATAACAAACACTCACAAATGAATTAAACTTGGATCGCAGCCTTGGCGTGTTTGGGTCATTTGTATAAATTATGGCCATGAAAAACAGCGTGTGCCTTTTATTGCGAGTGATTCTATTTCTAATGCAGTATCGGCGCTGGCATATTTATAGGAGATTAAAATCTAGTAAATAGAGGCACTTCAACAAAACTTAGATATTGCTTAAATTTGATATCTAAAGACACTACTTTTTCGACCTATGTATCATTGTCTTATCGAAATGTAGCGGTATAAACGCACTGCGCAGTTAAACATATCTCGTTGTGCTGTAGGTAAAACGGTCAGATTTTCAGTTCGAAGTTTATGCTAAATATTGGACTCATGGGTTTTAGGCACGCACTGTTATTACATGGATTAACAATCAGGTATGCTTACGAATAATTTTTATCTTTTAATATGTTTCTGAATATAAATATAAAAGAAATTTAAACCAACTTGATATTGTGTTTCCCTGTTATTTACAATATCATAGATTAATGAACAAACGCAATATTAATCAAAATTAAAAGATTTCTTGGAACACAAAATTTTATTATGAAGTAATACAAGTAAATATTAATAATATGTTTCATCAATGATTTAAATGTTAAAACATTAATTCTAACAAAAACACCATATTTTTTTATAGACAAAGAACACAATTAACGTTGTTCAACCGCTCATCAACTACGCAAAGGAAGTCACAAACCTGAGAACAGCGTTTTAAGATTAACAGGTCATTCTCTTTAAAAACGCACAAATATTCATCAAATTATGTTAATGTTAGCAATACCGGTATGCAAAGGTTAATTAACACCACTATTTTGTTCTGGTGTCTTAATGAAAAACAACTCGGCGAATGGATTATAGCATTGGATACGCACTAGAGCCCTAAATCGTTGTGTATTGACCGATCCACAATGGTAGTTCGAACATTATTTCTTGAATTAAGTGTTATATGGTTTGTTGAAAAATACTTAAATGAATTAGTATTATATAGTACAGTATTAGTATAACGTTGTAGGCTTACTTAAACGATGTACAAGTTACACTTGTTTTTTTGCCATGTGTATAACCGTAATTTTAACAGGCTTTCCTTTTGACAACTTTCTAAACCAATGTCATCGCATTGTTTATCTTGTTCTCGTCATTCTTATTGACTCACCTTTATTGAACTTCTAACCTTAAAACTTGATACGATAATCGAAATTATTTGATTGTCATTTATCAATACACTATATCTAAGATTCTTTGCAATTTATGATATTTTTGGTTCGTTGTTTACATTAAGATTAAGACACGTTTTATCACAATATTTCAAGTGGTTATTGTTGAACTATAGAAATGTTCAGGGTGAACATCATAATGGCATGTAAATAAAATTATTGGTTGTAGCATTAATTGACAGAAAGTACACCTCTTGCCGAACGTTTCGATGCAAACTTGTGGTATCAAACAAGATCTTTTTTAAACTTATGTGATTGGTAACATATCCATCTACATCTTTATTTTTATTGACATAAAATAAACATCTGTTCTCTTAACAGCCAAAATAACATTAAACAACAATCACTATTCGGAATATCAGCACCACAATCAATCATCATCAAACACAACAAACGAAGGCGCTGCAGTCATACGTATACGTTATTACGTTTGTTTTATTTATAGTAATAAAATTGATCGGTATTCAAGATCATTATGCTTTGACACGCGTTATGCGATTGATTTCTACAACTTCCAACTTGACCGTTATGAAAAACAGGCAAGTCAATCTGCACGACTGACATTTTTAAGATGGCGTCCCGGACATTGCTTGGGAAGCTATCAAATATTGATGCAGTAACTTTAAAGGAAAATCCTACCTGAAATATCACAGTCTAACTGTTCTTAAAATTAAATTCCTTTTGTCTGTCATCCATTATTCCATATTCCAATATTTCTTAAGAGATTCAGATCATTTATCTTCATATGGTTATCCTTGAAGCCGGTTACTTACAATCTTGCTTCAACAAGAACTTCTACATAGATTTAGTTATAGTGAAATATATTAACAGGCCTACTACCGTAGTACTGGACAATTATATAGCAACAATTATTGTATTAAGGTTTTCATTTCATAAGCCAACGTACGTCAACGATATTCGCCGATGTCAAATAACAAATTATTATGTTATTAAGGCCATGAGTAACCTACCCCGATCTTGCAGTTGGCACTCTGATAAAATTGTGCAGATCATAAGCTCGACGTTATGTTGTGACACTTCTCGAATGCGTCAGTAAGGTTTTCCGTCCTTCAATTTGTCGTCACTTAACTTATACTCAACCATGTAATACTTTGATAAGTTAAACAAAGTCGACTTTTATTCTTTTGTAAATAATTGACGTGGATTTACAGCATTTTAAAATTGGTTAATATTCTATTATTGATGTTCACACATTTGAGTACCACTGTACTCATTATTCCGATATTGTAATTTTCCGTGGAAGAATTACAATATTATTTATATGTTAGAACGTGTAACTTATGATTAATTATGGTAAACTTCATCCGTCCAACTGAAATACAAAATTCGGAATGTTTATAACCAATGATATTGAGTAAATTGGCAAAGTTAAACCATCGAGATTCGGTTGCCCTCTTGATAACATTGAGTGGTCAAGAAATTCGACCTTATGTTTCAATACTTCAAATCGCGAATGCATCAGAAATGTTTCCTGTCCTTCAAATATGACGTCTCGTCAATGATACAACCATTTAATACTTTAATTAGTTGAAACACATTTAAGAGACTGTATTCCTTTTTTACACACAAATAATTGAATTGCATTGACACTGTTTTAAAATTCATACACATAAGATGATTTCTCCCAATATGAGTAGAATTTGTACTTCTTCTCGTTAAACCAATAATGTAATATTTTAATGAAGCGATGTTCCGCTTCAAAACACAAGGAATTGTTTCAATGGTACTTCAGACAGTTGTGAAAGGTGAGTAAAATATACATTACACTCTTACCTCTGACTTAATCAAACATTAATTAAGTAGTTTGTTTGATTTTCAACGAGGTAAACATTTCGTATTAACGCCTAATCTTAAAATAGACTTTCAACAAATATTAATATCTTTATATATGTACAGAATCAAAAAATAGTTATATATACGAATATACAACGGAAGTGTTTTCAAAAATTATTTACAGCACACGGAGTACTATAAGAGAGGTAAGTACTTTTTGTTTACAATTTAACCATTTATGTCAAATGTATTAGTGTTTCTAATACAATGCAGGCGACTAACATTATTCTATTACAAATCACACAGTCTATTACGTCTTAGTATACGTTCGTGACAGAAAAAAGTCATGTTAATATGTTCGATTCTATACTGGTGTTATTAAGTAATCCGTTTATCATTCAGCGTAATGGGAGTTTTTTGTTAAAAGACATTTACAACAGCACACTTGTCAAATGTAACCTATTTAAAACAGTTACATTTAAAAAAAAAATAAACTTGAACTATTTCAAGTTTTATACTGTCTATTTGCTCAGTGTATGAGTATTACTTGCGCATGTCATCTGCATACCATACAAATAGCTCATGTATTAAACATTTCAAGTTATTGACACTTTTTGTTTTGTTAAAGGCGCTTTATTGAAGGGTATATCTTCTTATAACCTGTCAACTAAACAAAACCTTGATTTCACAGTATTGAAAGTAAGTGTTACTCTATATTAAGTGTCAGACAAGCATGTTTGCGGGATAAACGACGTTATAATGGTAGTCTACATTATTACAATTATTCTTCAAACGTTCCGTGATGTCCATGAATAACTGTTATATAAGCAGTAATATCATTTTTTATCAACTGGGCAAGCCGTTTAAATGGCCGTTTATCAAGCACGATGTGTGTGGTTTGACGTTCTAAATATACAATACACTGCAAACGTCAAATTTAAAGAAAATGTTATGTATGTTTATAAACGAGTTAACTTGAAACTTCAAACCATAGTGACTTCGTTACCCATTTGATAAGGCTGAGTACTCCAGAAGCTCGACCGTATGTTTTTTTCACTTCAAACCGCGAATGCGGCAAAAAGATTTGCCTTATTTCACCATACTCAATTATTTTATAATCTAATTAGTTAAAAACATTTTGCCGAGTGTTATTATTGTGAACAAGCAAATGATTAAAATAGATGGATTGACACTGTTTGAAATGTGAATACTTGTGTTATTCTACACCTCCACAAATAACCTATTTGATAACATCACCTTAAGGTCACAAATTACCGTGAAATAGTCTTAAAACGTTTCGATTCAAACCCTTGAAACTATTTATGTTATCACAGGGGTGACACACATTCAAAACACATGTAGTGTTCTATTTAATTTGTATTCGTTTAAAAGGCTTGTCGGTTCATTTTAAACGAACGGCACTGATACACCACCGTACAAATACATCCTTAACATTTAAGGTCTTTAATTGCAAAATTGCGTGCCACAGTGTACCTTTGGTGTTACCATTTGAATGAGCAATCGAATAATACCGGTATAGTTATATATAAAGGTCATGTTATTGATTGACGTATTAAACGAAATGAAATATACATTTATAATGAATGAAAATGACTTGTTATGGGTGTATACATTGTGAACCTTATATATGTACTGATCGAAAAAAGTAACATATTTGTGTTACTTTTAGGAAAAAGTGAGTCTTTAAATATCGCTGAATTCTACCAACGAACCTCGGTATAGACATTTCAACATTACTTACGACCAATTTAATAGCGATCTGGACATACCACAAGCGTGCATATATTTTACAGTTCGCCAACAGTATAAACATTTCTTCAGTTGCTTAAGTATTTAAAGAATTCGCACTATTTTATGGTCACGTCATTTTGAATTTTCTTTAAATGCAAACTTTCTTTAAGAATAAATCGAATATGTTACTAAAGCTTTGTACAAAGTGATGCGTTACATTCAGACGGTTTTAACCTTAAAATAGTTTGGGATAACGTATAACGTGAGGTATACGGATGGCTTAAACATGTGATAAAATAAGCACGTTTTAGATCGAAATTAAAATATTTGGAGATACCGCTCTTCAGCGGCTCTTGAAGTGCAAATATTTTATCAAAGAGTTTAATAAAACTAACGAAGCGTTTTGTTTGATCATATTCTTAACGCCTTCTGTTTCAATAGAAGTTTTCAGAAACGCTTTAGTTACCGAAATAAGATATACCTGTGCTTATTGTATAACTTGTCAAATTAAAAGAAGTGTATGAGTTGTAAGACATGTCAGTCACTTAAAAATTCACTTTTTGGATGGACTTGTTGACAGAAATAGTGAGCTTGTGTAAGGTTTATGGCAGTGACATAGATAAGGAGTTTGCTACTTGCGTACAAGCGTAAGAACTAAGTTATTATATAGTTACTCTATTGATGTATTAAGTGTAAATACAGATTGTGCTTGTTTGCTGGAGGATAATATTAATGTATTTATCCTATTTTC
>VMBQ01006111.1:1473-58236 GCA_007657795.1 Dreissena rostriformis | reverse complement strand
CGTTCTCGCATTCTCGCCCTCTGGATTTAAATGTGTAACCACGATGGCACTAACGGTATTAGTTACGGCGACCGTGCGATCGAGGAATGTCGCACGGTCGCCGACGAAATCTCGACGTTAGGTGTACACAGCAAGGATGTGGCTGAGGCGTATTAAGTGTCAATACTGATTAACGCATATGTTAATAGTGAAGATAAATTGGATATACGACATTTGAGCATTCGATAAGCTCAGACCAATGTAACCTTTAACGATTTATCTATATTGTTGTTGAGTATGTGTGCAATATAAAGCGAAACACTTTTTTTACAAGTTTAATATACATGTAGCATGTTCGATCCTCCGCATCAGCAACATTATCGCCAATGGAATAGAGAACATTTCTGTATATCTCGAACTGATTAAATGCGCCCAGACGGCTTAGAAATAGTGATGTTCAACGTTATGTATTCAAACGAGTACATATGTTAGGGCATGGGACGACAACTCTGCTGGAAGATTGCGTATGCAGTAGACAGACCCGTGTATGCAAATCGAAAGTGGATTCATGTTCTTCTTTATAAACCTTAGTTGTTATTTGTTCAGTTAGTATGTACACGTGTGATTTAGAATTATATATGTATATTGTAAATTCGTATTACGTACACATATCACTGACAAAACCACAAGGGCAGCAATTATAAATATCAACTGTTTCAGTTTTTCCTGGGAATTTATAAAAACTAAACCGCAGTTGGTGAATCCGCTTGAAGTTGATTTTACTTTAATTTGTAAAGCAATATTATACATGTATACCTTTCGTATTTACTAAATTATTAGTGTTTTATTTCTTGTATTTAATTGGTCGGGTGTATACCTTCTACATTGTTTCGTTTCTTTTGGATCAGTGTTGTGTTTTATTATATAAAATACAAAAACGTTTTAGACATGCGAGTAATTTGAAATGGAAAGTGCTGTTAATCAATTTAGAAACTGAAACTTATCAAGGTACAAATGAATGTATTAATTCATAATTAAACTAACCATCTTTACATTTCAATTTGAAACATATATTGACGTGTATTTTTAAATTAAGATTGTTGACAAAATCTGATTTGTTCGTGATTATAATGTACCAATTGTGATCAATAAAGTCGCACTTAGCTGAAGCAAACATAAAACTTATGTAGGAAAACATAAACACATTATAATTTTGCAAAACGTATTCCACATCATAAGCATATTCCTGGGCTGAAAGGTTTAAACAATTTTAATATTGTTGGCACATCCACAATTCGTGAAACAAACCGATAGTTGTCCGATAATTTATTCATGTTTATTTTAGACAGATGGATATTAAAGCGACTACAATATTCTAACGCCGGCTAGCATTATCGATTACAGACAGAAAATAACGATAAAGACTATATGTGGAGGTATCTATCAGCTTTTCTTCGAACTATTTAATATTTTGTTAAAGTTCAATAAACAACAAAATATTGTTACGAAAGTATGTCCTTCCTCTGAACACGTTAACGGTTATGATTGAAAGTCACGTTAGAAAAACCCTACATTGCTTAAGTGTTGAAGATGATGGCAATATCGATTTTGGTAGTGATGATGATGGTGGTGTGGTGAAAATGTAATCATTATAATTGTGGTGATGGTAATAGTGGTGGGTGTGATAATAGCAGTATTGGTGTCAGTGTGATCATGATGATGATATTGTTTTGGCGTGGATGATGATAATAATAATGATGGTTGCTTTGATGCTATGATGATAATGATGATAAGTTAGCGCTCCCTCTCAACACATTCATAGTTGTGACGTTGATTCTTGTTTCAAATCTTGTTTAAGATTACTTGTTAGAAATCATGTTAAATATTGCTTGTTATAAATCATGTTAAATATTGCTTGTTATAAATCATGTTAAGTATTGTTTGTTATTAATCATATTAAATATTGCTTGTTAGAAATCATGTTAAATATTACTTGTTATAAATCACGTTAATATTGCTTGTTATTAATCATGTTAAATATTGATTGTTAGAGATCATGTTTAATATTACTTGTTAGAAATCATGTTAAATATTGCTTGTTAGATATCAAGTTAAATATTGATTGTCAGAAATCGTGTTAAATATTGATTGTCAGAAATCGTGTTAAATATTTCTTGTTAGAAATAATATTTAATATTACTGAATGCATGTATTTTAATCAATCATACTAATTAATGTGCACGCAATCTAATATTCTAATGTTGAATTAGCAATGTATATTATCAAAGTATGTATAGAACAAATGACATCCATTACATATGCACAATATAATGCTGAAATATGACTGTTCGAATGCAATATTATGATACACTTTTCGTGCTATGCATTCGTATCCATTGTTTGCGAAACATATAAAACAGTTAAATATATACGTTTATATAAATCAATGCGTATGTTTCATATGCACGTGTACAGATGGCGGGAGTTGGTCACTGGCGTAATGAGACAGATCATAAATGTGCATCACGTTACACTCAGTACGCTCATGTAAGTAGTGATATGTGTAAATGTGTAGTAGAAGTAGTAATTGTTGTACGAATGTGACAATACAACAGATCAAAGGTGGCAATTGCACAGTTAGCTCCCATGTTTTACTGCCAGCAAAACTGTTCAGCAGGGGAGAAAACTGACAAAAGTGTAAATTAGAATCGCAAAACAAACATTTTATCAGTGGACAGGTCTAGTTCAATAGATTTAAATCAAACGTTTGCCTTTTTGTTTTATTAATTCATGAAGTGTCGAATTGTGTATATTATGTTAACAGTTAAATAAGACAAACAAAGGCAACAACTTGTTGTCCTGAAGTTGAACATATCAGCAATATGTTTCGTCCCGGATGTAAGCTACATGTGAGCTACATCTCGATAGTGGTTTGTATACAATTTGAATGTACAATTCAACATCAGGTTCATTGGGAACATGCATCCTTAGAAACCTGTACTTTGATGAACTTTCTGGGCTATGGGTGTCATATAAGACATGCACGGAGAGACGCCTACAGGGAGATGGATAGGAGTAGGTCTTCAAAAAGGAGTATTACACAAACGACATAACTACGGGTAGCAAAGCCGAGGGACTGACGAGCCTCCTTGAGAATGACATGGATCGAATGTTTTTACTAAATGATGTCATGTGTCTAGAAAACGATATTAATTATGACATGCTGCCAATTTAACACAGACATGTGCTACCATGGATATTGCAGACTTTTTCTAAAACAGCGATCTGTTGCAAGTATTCACCCATATTTTCGCTATGCTCTGTGTGCTAATGAAAACGAACGT
This sequence comes from Dreissena rostriformis, assembly GCA_007657795.1. NCBI lineage: Eukaryota > Metazoa > Mollusca > Bivalvia > Myida > Dreissenidae > Dreissena > Dreissena rostriformis. The sequence continues at coordinate 54,913 of VMBQ01006111.1, read as the reverse complement.
GCTATCTGGAGCAGCGACTTGTATGTAAATGCATGCGATGAATTTAAATATTTGCAAAACGTGGTATGGAATCAACGTGCAGGACCGTCAATGCCGAGTTCAATTAAAGGGATATTGCATGAGAACTCGGTAGTTTCCTTAACCTGTTACTGTCCCCGCATACTAATAAAGTGGGCTGAACGACGTCGGCATTGGCCACCTCCGAACGTCGTTCACAAAGTCAAATACATGGGAGCATTTGTGACACCTGTTGGAAACAAGGGTAGTGAATATAAGCATGTAGAATGGAAGATCGGTTTCAATGCGGGAGAGAATGAGCTTGTGAACAACCTAAGTAACACACAGGTTTACATTTATGTTTTATTAAAGATGTTGGTTAAAGATACATTAAAGCCAATTAAAAAGAACTTACATCTTATACAATGAAACACATTGTATTTTGGCTTGCTGAAAACAATCCAATTGATTTGTTCAATGAAAGGACGTTGTTTCACTGGCTACGTGAAGGACTGAGAAATCTGCGAACTGCTATATTAACGGAACACCTTTCGTATTACATGATTCCACGGAGAAATCTGATGGCAGCATGTGGGCTGGGTGAAAAGCGGAAGCGTTCGTGGATTACACTTATTACTGACATGATCGATGAAGGGCCGAAGTTATTGTTCAGAATACCGAAGATACGGTCAGCAATAGTCTCGCAACCAGAGCCTATGATGTGGTACAGTAAGAAGCGAGCTGAAATTGAACTGCTTGAACTGAAGCACGAGATCAGAAGGGTCCAGTGCAGGGATGAGAATGGTGTTGTTAATAGTCCGGATAGTTTGGTGAAAGCTATACAGAGACGCGTGATTGAGATACGGATAGAGTTCCAACAGAGGATGTGTAGGGAAGGAAGTCGGATTGATGATGTGAATGTTATACACACATATATGATGATGTAATTTCTCGATGCATGCATAAATCGTGTCAATAACAGTCACACATTTAAAGCAACAATTTTAAAAGAATCGCTGCATTGAATTGACAACTTACGACTTTTATTTATATACGTTATATTTATTTGAAAATAAAACATTCACTTCATGTATAAATCCAATTTTAAGAAGAAAAGTACGAAGAGTGAAATGAAACGAAAGTAGTCCCATAGCAGGTGTTGTATAAAGCAAGGTGTTGAATAAACCTTATCTCTATGCAATAGGTCGTAATTTGTTTTATTCAACCATTTAGCTGTAGGGTAAACAATTATTTGCACTTATCTAGAGTTATAGTTTTTTTTCTTACAAAACAGCTAGACGACCAAATGTTTCATGTACAAACCGGGCACCAAAACTGAGTATTAGTAAAATGAGTCGCAGTTCAAATTGTTATTAAAATAACACTTGATGTATGCATAAACTATAAACAAATATGGGTTGTTAATTCAAAACAGATACATTGCATGGAAAGATACTACCACATGTACTTCAGACATTAAAAAATGCTAAGTAGTGCTATGCTGCACATGCATGTCGCCACTAAAATGTAAGCGAGTGCNTCATGTGTCTAGAAAACGATATTAATTATGACATGCTGCCAATTTAACACAGACATGTGCTACCATGGATATTGCAGACTTTTTCTAAAACAGCGATCTGTTGCAAGTATTCACCCATATTTTCGCTATGCTCTGTGTGCTAATGAAAACGAACGTGCTATCTGGAGCAGCGACTTGTATGTAAATGCATGCGATGAATTTAAATATTTGCAAAACGTGGTATGGAATCAACGTGCAGGACCGTCAATGCCGAGTTCAATTAAAGGGATATTGCATGAGAACTCGGTAGTTTCCTTAACCTGTTACTGTCCCCGCATACTAATAAAGTGGGCTGAACGACGTCGGCATTGGCCACCTCCGAACGTCGTTCACAAAGTCAAATACATGGGAGCATTTGTGACACCTGTTGGAAACAAGGGTAGTGAATATAAGCATGTAGAATGGAAGATCGGTTTCAATGCGGGAGAGAATGAGCTTGTGAACAACCTAAGTAACACACAGGTTTACATTTATGTTTTATTAAAGATGTTGGTTAAAGATACATTAAAGCCAATTAAAAAGAACTTACATCTTATACAATGAAACACATTGTATTTTGGCTTGCTGAAAACAATCCAATTGATTTGTTCAATGAAAGGACGTTGTTTCACTGGCTACGTGAAGGACTGAGAAATCTGCGAACTGCTATATTAACGGAACACCTTTCGTATTACATGATTCCACGGAGAAATCTGATGGCAGCATGTGGGCTGGGTGAAAAGCGGAAGCGTTCGTGGATTACACTTATTACTGACATGATCGATGAAGGGCCGAAGTTATTGTTCAGAATACCGAAGATACGGTCAGCAATAGTCTCGCAACCAGAGCCTATGATGTGGTACAGTAAGAAGCGAGCTGAAATTGAACTGCTTGAACTGAAGCACGAGATCAGAAGGGTCCAGTGCAGGGATGAGAATGGTGTTGTTAATAGTCCGGATAGTTTGGTGAAAGCTATACAGAGACGCGTGATTGAGATACGGATAGAGTTCCAACAGAGGATGTGTAGGGAAGGAAGTCGGATTGATGATGTGAATGTTATACACACATATATGATGATGTAATTTCTCGATGCATGCATAAATCGTGTCAATAACAGTCACACATTTAAAGCAACAATTTTAAAAGAATCGCTGCATTGAATTGACAACTTACGACTTTTATTTATATACGTTATATTTATTTGAAAATAAAACATTCACTTCATGTATAAATCCAATTTTAAGAAGAAAAGTACGAAGAGTGAAATGAAACGAAAGTAGTCCCATAGCAGGTGTTGTATAAAGCAAGGTGTTGAATAAACCTTATCTCTATGCAATAGGTCGTAATTTGTTTTATTCAACCATTTAGCTGTAGGGTAAACAATTATTTGCACTTATCTAGAGTTATAGTTTTTTTTCTTACAAAACAGCTAGACGACCAAATGTTTCATGTACAAACCGGGCACCAAAACTGAGTATTAGTAAAATGAGTCGCAGTTCAAATTGTTATTAAAATAACACTTGATGTATGCATAAACTATAAACAAATATGGGTTGTTAATTCAAAACAGATACATTGCATGGAAAGATACTACCACATGTACTTCAGACATTAAAAAATGCTAAGTAGTGCTATGCTGCACATGCATGTCGCCACTAAAATGTAAGCGAGTGCGTAAAGCTTGTGTTTCATGCACACATATAGGTCTAAGTTATAACGTTGTCAACATAAATATGTTTGACTGTAAATATATTGCTGACTTTTCAATGAACGGAGATAATAAAAGTAACATGTATTTGTTTAGCACAAGGGTTTGATCGACGTGATCACGTACATTTATTTAGACACCTTTTTTTCTTTAGATTTTTCTTAAATAAGAGAAACATAATAAGCAAGGATTGAATTCAGTAAAAAACATAAGTGGCATTTTTATCCAACATATATCTTCATCTCAGGTGTAATCACAATTTTATTTTTGAGTGAATACTATTAAAACTGACCATATGTGTATATTTCAGTTACTCTAGTAGAACATAGCAGTAGCAGAATAATTTTCTTCCCCTACACCACGTAATCTTTCTCGTCAACATCATTATAAGTGCATAAATGTGAAAATGTGAGAACTAAGAACTATGTACCTGTGAACCAATTTAACCAGAAAGAGGTGATGTACGTGAAATGAATTCATGTCGTTCTACAATGTATAAATTTGTTTTATTTTGGTTTGTACAGTATTTGTGTATGAACAATATTATTCATTAGCAAATTATACCATTCTTTTAATCAAATCGATGTTCGCTGTCATTGTATAGTGTTAATGTTTAGGCAATATTCACTTCTACGTGGCAATGCAATTGACATGTTAAATAGGCGCAGGTATGATTCATATATTATAAGCTTAAATTAATTACTCATTAAAGTGGCCGCATACACACATCTGACTCTTTGCATTCACCTAATTCCTCGCACGTTTTCTGCGAGTTGCATATCAAGTATGTGTTAAAGGATGTATCTGCTGCAGACTGATACGACATTTCACGCACTTGCATTAGTTTCCCATGAGCGCGGCTAATACTTATTCGATTTTAGAAACTTCATACATCATATATATAAGAAAGAAAGTTTTTTATTCATACGTATTATAATAAATAACACCACAAGTTCGATTTCGGTTAAAAAACATTAGCAGTGCTTAGCATTGACCGTTCCAAGGCGGTAACCCCAGCTTTATTCTACTATGTTATGTTGTTTCGTGTTGTGCCGTACTGTACCATTTTGGCAATTGGTTCCTTGCCATAAATAAAGGACCACGAAGGTGTGTATGATAGAAATGCAATACTGCTGCAGCTTCTGGAGTTTCACTTCTTTATATTGAGGAATTTTAGCCCCTTTGCAACTGAACATTCTCTAATAACATAATTTTCGAACGATTACTCGAGAACAGCTTTTGACGAGTCTAAAAGGCGAACGAAAAGCCATGGTTCCGATGCGTGACTTTTTGTCAAATCCGGGTTACAACCTCGGTCCAGTTGGTCAACACAATAGCCAATGGTTAATGATAAAGCTTATTAATTTTTAAGCGCAAATAGATTTGATGATTCTTGTTGAAGAAATATCACTTTCTAAAAATCGGCACAAATACGTTAGTTGTTATACAGATTGTTGCTCGAATAATCAATGAGGTTTATGTCAGTAAATAATGACTACACAAATTTGTCCTAAAACATCTATCATGGTTACTTTAACGTTTACTTCTTTGAACCGGCTTTGTCCGCGTGATGTATATTCTCACAGTATAATCTAAAATCAACTTATATTTAACGTACAACGTTTCAGCGCACGGATACCATGAACAGTAGAGATACGGACAACGGATATAATGACGGATATAGATACAGATAATGGATACAATCACTGACAGAGACGGAGAGAGAAACGGTTAACCGATACAATCACGGAAATGGAAACGGACAATGGATACTATCACGGACAGATATATGGATAACGGATACAATCACTGACAGAGATACGATAACAGATACAATGGCGGACAGAGATACAAATAACGAATTCACTCACGGACAGAGATACGGATAACGGATACAATTACGGACAGAAATACGGATAACGGATACAATGCCGGACATATATACGGATAACGGAAACAATCACTGATAGAATTACGGATAACGGATAATCACGGACGGGGTTCCCTTATGGACGGTTAACACGTGAAGGTTAAATCGATGCCACTCGCCGACGCCGTTGAATATCGATAACGTTTTAGATATGGTAGGGCTATCTACGGTCTTTAAGGCTTGCATATGTGATATTTCAATTAAAATGTATTATATCTATGTCATAAACATTATTTGATTTTGATGATCCGGAACATTACCTTGAATGTGTTTGCAAACTTTAAATTTCAGAATTTTCAAAAAAAGACTGACCCCGGAATGGACTATATTTTCTAAAAACACACACACTAATCCAAGTGTAAAAACAAACCAATTAAAAATCAGCGCTTTAGGTAAATATATACACGGTGGTGTTATCGAATTTACGGATTGCATATCACGTTTTGCTACATAGTAACAGGGTCTTAATTAATTTCGTATTGAATTATATTGATGGATTATATTTCTGGAGTTACCTTAATATTATAGGATTTAAAAGACCGTGCTATTTTCCCGAGAAATATTTCAAGAAATATGCCCTGACAATAGCTATAAATATTTGCCGATATTGCTTCAGGTAGANTTTCTGTTTGAAATATGTTAATTTCGATTGCTTTAATAACATGAACCGTCTGAGGTGAAAGTAAAACAAAATGTTGCAGTTTTTTTCCGGGAGTTTTGCTCAATGCAGTAGCGTTTGGAAATCTAGTAAACTTTGCTCTATCCAAATCAAAAGCCACGATAGTTATGAAATGCGTTATGGAACTGTATTTTTTCGGTACATTTGTAGTTTGCAATCATGTATTTATGATAGATAGTTAATCAAAATGGTCGTTTCTTTGTTGTCATTTAATAATAATTGTTTATATATGACCCTTATTTTCTTGTCACACTTTCGGCTGGGACTGTGGTGTAATGGATGCATTGAAGCGCTATGAAATTGATTGTCAGCAGTTCGATTCCCGTCTCCGGAACGTTTTTATTAACTCGTATTATTTGTCATTTGCAGATAGTTACATTCAAAAAATATTGAATTTATATCACGTTACCTTACCTAGATTTTATGCGATTTAATACAAATTTAAGCGCTTCAATATCACCTATAAGCAAAGTGCAACATGTTAAAATGATTATTTGTTAAATGATTTTATAAGTGACTTAATACCGTGCGATGTCCATTTAAAGTTAGCTATAATGTACGCAGTATAAATTAAACTGTAATTTAGATCTAGTTTAACAGTAACGAGTTGTGACTACAATTGTTATTATTTAAATGACATGGATTTGTTGGGAATAATAAGTTCTTTATAATATCGCCCATTCGCTATTATTTTAATTCTACTCCTATAAATATGAGGTCGATATACATCGACGTAGCTTACGTCTAATTATTTGGACTATTTTAATTCAAGACTGTAGTTGATATTCTATGCATACAGTATAGTGAAAGTTAGTAAAACAAATATTCAATTTACTGACATGCATATTTGAAAAAAATATTGAAACAAGGTGGGGAAATACTTTGCTCACCGAAAAATAGCCGAGTCATTATCGATCGATTTTAACTCCGCCAATACGTTTCTTGTACTCAACGGCATGATAGAGNTTAACGCAGGTTTTGTCGCGTCGCGGCCCATATGTATTTATGATTATAGTTTTCACTCAATCATACAATAATAATCATTTTAAAGATAATTTCTACACAATTTAATTATAACAGTTCTGTTGTATAAACATAATTTACGCATTATTTAATATCTTAAATATGTCTTTATGATAATAGTTTTCACTCAATCATACTATAATAATCATTTTAAAGATAATTTTTACACAATTTAATAATAACAATTTTTGTTTTATAAAATGAAAATTTAAATGATTGTATATACTTTTTCAATCTAAATTGTGTTCATATATGTTTTACATGTTTTACGTGACACACCTTATCTTCATCACTTTAGATTTTTATAATATACAAATCTGATCTAATATACAGGAAGAATAAGAATACAATCCCAAACATGAAGGTTCTTAACAGTTTTAGAGTATGTACCCAATTTTAAAGAAAAGATAACATGAACAGTATATTGTAATAAAAAGCCTTATCCAAATATGGAGGTTAAGTACATATAAAATGACAATAATGACAGAAAACCTACACCATTGAGGAAATAATAATGAAAGATATATGAAAACAATGACGACACAACAATAAAAACTACAAAAGAACAACAAATAAAAGAAACAACAACAACAGAAAAAATAAAACTAAACATCGACAATACTACTCGTTATAACAATATGATTGCGACATGACATATATTCACAACCATGAAACACCACGACTAATTTTCGGCTTTGAGGGGATTGAAAAGGAACCTGATTAACCAGTCATTCCTGTGTGTTTGTGGGTGTGTATCATTTATGTGTTTTCTAGCTTTGATGGTATATACGTGTGGCTGTTGGTGCCGAGTGTGGATTGAAAGTTACTATGACTTATTACGTTCTTTGAGGCAAAAGCGGCAGAAATGTTTGTTGTTGAGAACCTGATATGAGTTGCCACATTGGAGTTCATAACTGAGATCGCAGCAATGTGTTCTGGTGCCGCCTTAGGGGTATTACAGACAGAGTTGACAAAAGCGTGGTGGTTGCCATCTTTTGCGGTGACCCTGAGTGAAGAATTTAAAGATGCGTTCATTTAGTTAGTCATTGTCTGTGTAAAGAATGTAGTGATGGACATGGAAAGGTAGGTGGATTGTTTCAGCCAGCGAAATGCTTTAATGGAGAGTATTGTGTCGAAAAGCCTTACAGTGGTGGTAATATTGCATGTGTTTGACGCTCAGTACGTGTTCATACATTTGTTGGTGTAGAACATGTCTAAGTAGTCGATTAGGAAGACCAGAGTGTCAGGTTGGATTTCGCAGGATGCCATCATGTATGTGAAAACCGAGATCTTATGTATCTGTTCGATGGTGTCCATGTTTTGAAATGTATGTATGAAGTATCTGATTAGATGTAGGTGTGATTTATTGACCGGGAGTGTGAAAGGTAGGACATTTTGAACGTAATGTTGTGGGGAAAACCGAATGAGGGCCTGAATGAAGGAGGAAGGGTTAAGCCAAAAACTGCCACGTATCAATAGGTCAATGGTTTAAATGATGGTGATTAGTTAAGATTCAAAATTTAAGTTAGTACAAATATGTGGTGTAGCGGCGGTGGCGGTGGCTGGAGCGGCGGTGGCGGTGGATTGAGCGGCGGTGGCGTTGGCTGGTGCGGCAGTAGACTTGGGGCTCTCCCAGAGGTCGGACGGATGTGGCTGTAGATGTGGATGGAGTGGTGGGCGGATGTGGCTGTAGATGCTGGCTGGAGTGGCGGGCGGATGTGGCTGTAGATACTGGAGTGTTGGGCGGATGCGGCTGTAGATGCTGGATTGGCGGGCGGATGTGGCTGTAGATGTTGGAGTGGCGGGCGTATGTGTTAGATGGATTGGATGGGACGTCTCGTTGGTTGTGACGTCTGTAGGGTGTCGCTGGCTGGTCCGTATGAAGAGGGACTCCCTATGGTTGACGTGGCACGCGTCTGGGAGCCGGACTCGTCAAATGGCTGTTAGAACTTGTAGTATGGAATATTAAATGTCTAATATAGTCATGAAGCACATACGTTGTTATGTTTTTTTTATCTTGTTATACAGTTAACACAACATCACAATCATCTGAGTTCCATTCAACGACGACGAATACGAACAATACCATCGCCGAGTATGTACAAAAGGATGTGTAACTAGTTCATCAACTATGTTATTGTTCCCTTAATCAAGTCACTCAAATATGCTGCAATTGGAACACCAGGTACATCACTCATGTTTTTGTTCTTCGACTATTTTTAAGTCACTTAACTATGTTTCGAATACGTTAATCATCTGAAGCTTTTTAGAGTACATATATGAATTCAATATTTGACGATATGGAGGATTGTCCATCAAACAGCTGATCAATGCTGATTATGGTTCGCAACTTGGGTCTACAGGGTAGATTTTTTAAAACAAGTTGTTATCGTCATTACTTCATCACGTTGTAATCGTCTTCACAGGATAGTTATCCTCGAAGGTACAAAGACGACAGCGTTCGTGTCTGTTGCGAGGTTCCGAGGGCTTGATAAGGGCATTGGTTGCGAGATGATCGCACGCCGATTCGTACCCTTGCGTACTCCTAATCTTGCATCGCCGTTGGCAGATCGCTTAAGGGCAACTACAGGATTATTGAATCGTGTTTTGCGGTTACATTTACAGTCATTGAAAATTGCTGCACCAGAGCTCAGAGTAGTACCCACGCCTATGGCAACATATCCCCAGATAGGAAAAGTACCAGACGTAAAATCCATGTCATTTAATTGTCGTAAATTTGGATGTTAGGAGATTTTCGTTTCCTGTGTTTTAATGCTACTTCGTCAATTTGCATATGACCATCAGATGAGTCAGTCATCGGGACTGTGTATTATGGCCCATACAAGTGGCTACGACCTGTTTTTATGATCCCTTAATGTTAGATAAGCACGTGCACTANTGGATTGGATGGGACGTCTCGTTGGTTGTTACGTATGGAGGGTGTCGCTGGCTGGTCCGTATGAAGAGGGACTCCCTATGGTTGACGTGTCACGCGTCTGGGAGCGGGACTCGTCAAATGGCTGTTAGACAGTGAACGTCGTCCTGCGGTATTGGAACTTGTAGTATGGAATAATTAATGTCTAATAAAGTCATGAAGCACATACGTTGTTATGTTTTTTTTTTATCTTGTTATACAGTTAACACAACATCACAATCATCTGAGTTCCATTGAACGACGACGAATACGAACAATACCATCACCGAGTATGTACAAAAGGGTGCGCAACTAGTTCATCAACTATGTTATTGTTCCCTTGATCAAGTCACTCAAATATGCTGCAATTGGAACACCGGGTTCATCACTCATGTTTTTGTTCTTCGACTATTTTTAAGTCACCTAACTATGTTTCGAATACGTTAATCATCTGATGCTTTTTAGAGTACATATATGAACTCAATATTAGACGATATGGAGGATTGTCCATCAAACAGCTGATCAATGCTGATTATGGTTTGCAACTTGGGTCTACAGGGTAGATTTTTTAAAACAAGTTATTATCGTCAGTGCTTCATCAAGTTGTAATCGTCTTCACAGGATAGTTATCCTCGAAGGTACAAAGACGACAGCGTTCGTGTCTGTTGCGAGGTTCCGAGGGCTTGAGAAGGGCATTGGTTGCGAGATGATCGCATGCCGATTCGTACCTCTGCGTACTCCTAATCTTGCATCGCCGTTGGCAGATCGCTTGAGGGCAACTACAGAATTATTAAATCGTGTGTTGCGTTTACATTTACAGTCAATGAAAATTGCTGCACCCGAGCTCAGAGTAGTACCCACGCCTATGGCAACATATTCCCAGATAGGAAAAGTACCAGACGTAAAATCCATGTCATTTAATTGTCGTAAATTTGGCAGTTAGGAGATTTTCGTTTCCTGTGTTTTAATGCTACTTCGTCAATTTGCATATGACCATCAGATGAGTCAGTTTGGAACTAATGCGTAATTGGGCAGCGTACACTGTTATCATAGTGACTAATATCTCATGCGTCATAGCTTGAATTTGCGTATTTGAATTGTTTATTCCTTAAGTGTTTTTTGCAATTCCGCCAGATGAATATCTTCTTCGTCATCAGAGTTATCACGAATTTGACGAGTCTGTTTAGTAATGTTATGTAATCCGCGTGCTGACGTATTTGAGTCATTATCAGAAGATACGAAAGCTTAATTGGCTTTTCTTATTGGGCGCGCTAACGGTTTATCTGAAATTGGCCATTCGTCAATATTAGCGTGTCTTATCAGTTCTGCGTGTTCTGTAACAGTTGGGTTGTCTTATTGATTCTTGATGTTGTATGTCAGAGGTGATTTTTGTTGAATTATACGATAATATGGTTTCCATTTACTGTCTAATTTATTATTACGCTGAAAGTTGTTATAGTATACTGGGTCATTTATTTCAAATCTAATGTCCTGTGCATTTTTATTCGCATATTCAGCGCGTTTACGTTTAGATTTCTGAATTTGGGCACATACCTTTTTAAACGATGTGTGTTGTTCCCCTAATAGTTTTTTATGGCAATCCTCACCTTAATATGTACGTCTTAGTTTTAATAAATTATCAATTGGAGGAATCGGGTCTCTATTAAAAACTAAGAAGAATGGTGTATATTTCGAAGTCTCGGATGTTCTTAACCTCATAGCTGCTAAAGACATGTTTACATGCAAGTCACATTGTGAACAATTGAAGTTATTCTTGTCTTTTGCAGGTACATTTTACATTAACATATTGACTTGAGTGGCACATTTTTGGAAGATTTCGGAAATGTATTCGTTACTAATTTTATATACAATGCGTCTGAAACAGGGTTGACTTTATTGACGAGGTACTATGTTGTATGGCCACATTTGGATTAGCATGCGTTGCACACAAGAGTATGTAGAGTTCCGTGGCAAAAATAAACAATACGTAACGTATGGTAAGCGTCTACTGTAATCTGTCTACCAAAGACCGATATACTGCAAAAATACTAAAAAAAACTCACATTACACTCAGGATAACAATTCAATGCCAATAATTAAAGTAAGAAAACGTTAACACATCGCCTAATAATTTTCTCGTAAATAAACCTTAAATGACACATTTTTAGGATTAAGAGTTAGGTTTAAATCATGTATCGTACAAGCTAACTAGACATATTAGCCAGAAATGAGTGCATGCGTAGGATTAAAAGAGTCAACGTTCTTGTGCTGCCTATTGTTTGTGAGCTAGGTGTTTGTTTCAAGGCATTACAAGTTAACGGAAAGAGATAATTTTCGCAGAAAAAGGTTTACTGCCTATTTATAGGCTCATATAGGAACACATGAATACTGTTTGACAATGTTATTTTGTCTTTACAAATCATAACGACAATACGTAATATAAACAGTTAACCGATATAGTTGCTGAATATATTTAATATTTTCTTGTAATTTTGCTTATTGCCTTAACATAGGCAATATCACTTTATCAATGTTATCCACATTGGAATTAAAAAGCGATTTCTGTGTGTGCAACATACTGTGTTTGTATTAGTATTTGCGGTTGTTATTGTAAGGGTTAGGCAAAAATGAGTCCGTTATTGTAAATCGATTCAATAAGTTTGTGGATAGAATTTATTGAATTGTTACTGCATAATGTTTAAATAATCATTTTTGGCTTGAAATTTTTTAAATTTGGTAAAAGGTTGCCTTTTAGCATATTCAATATAGAACAAAAAATATTAGAAAACATTTTACACACATTGTATGTTTGTCGAAGCCGGTAGGTAGCAAAAAAATAATATTTCGAAGTAGTTATACCGGAAATAGAGCGTTGTTTGGTGTCTTGAAATAGAATTCTATTTATAAGTGACGTCATGCTTGGTAGTCTTTAACACAGTTTCTTAACATGAAGAAGTGTTTTCAATTAAATTTGCGTCATGAAATTAGTTTATTCGATATTTCTGAAGGACGTTCAATTTCAAATAAGTGTTATGTTGTAATATTTTAGATCACTGATATAAACCTTGCGAAGACGCCGGTTACATTTAATTAAAAGTGACCCTATGAAAACATGTCCATTGGTAGAATTGGTGAATTAAAATCACGAATCCGCCGAATCCAATAAATATACTCTATTGTATTGATAACAAATATTGAAAAAAGGAAAAAGTGGATTGTCGAATGTAGTGTAAACGTGCTATAGACGATGGTAGTATTAGTAGTGGGAGTTAAATTGTGCTCAGTTCTAGTACATCATCGAGGTCAGAGGATTATTATCAAAATGTGTCCAGATCAATTGACAAAAAGCATTTAGGTGCGCAAAACATGGCTAAATTTAGCAGAAGGATTCGCATCGAAACGTAGTAAGGTATTAGTACGAAACTAGTTTGGAATGAGGTGTGTGACAAATGTCCAGATATTATATACCTTTGGTATAGATGGATTTATTGTAAGTGAAAGATGATGTGTTGTATAGAAAATGGGAATATGATGATGGCAGTGTGTTTGATTTGCGAATAATTGTTATAAGTAATTTGAATAAATACGGTTTTTATCAGTTTCACGTTATTGGATTTGTTTGTGTACTAATGTACACAATGGACATAATGTATTTCTCATCCAAATATAGAAATTGTAACAGTAGCGAATGCTTCGATATTTTTGTTTTAACAAACGTATGGCATTCTTTTATCAATTTATATTGGCCATGATGTTCAATACGAGTAAAAATTGTTTAAAGAATTGTGTGGCATTCTGAAATAAGAACTACAAATATATTGCTCAAAATCAAATGGTAAGGATTAACGGCCAAACAGAACGATTACTGAAGTGTGCTCTTCATCTGTGTAACAATTTCGTGACAACTTGGATCACTATGAACCTTTTTGCCTGATGGTATACAATATAAAGAAGTGAAAAAGGTCATCTGTTCACAAGTCTTCTGTAAAGATGATGTTTGTTTTGACATGAGACTGCATAGCGATCTTGTTTTTTTTGTCATTTTCTAATTTCTAAAAATAGAACGAATGACGATTGCTCTGGGTACATAGGAAATTCAAAGACTAAGCTCAATAGTATACATGATTTTGATATAAATAGAGTTAAACTATCTAGTGACGTAATAAAAAAGAACTTTGACTTGAAAGTAAACTTGCAATCGTACAATGGTGGTGATAAGGCTTGGTTTTATAACCCAAACTGAACGGCTGGTCTTTGCGGAAAGTTGGCACAAACATGGATTGGACCGTGTAAGATCATTGCAAAATTGAATGATGTTTAACACCGAGTTCAGATTTAACACAAACAACGACCTTAAGTTGACCATTTGAAGTTTAATCTTTATTTTGATGGACATATTAAAAAAAAATGTGAAAAGTGTATACATATACTTCATTTTCTTACTAATATGAACATTGGACCATCGTTGCAGAACAAGGAGGTCTGCTTCGTCCATGATAAATGGATAGACTTGTGATAATCATTTGCTCGTGTGCAATGATGATCCTGAGATTGTTAATAGAACATGAAATAAGAAAAGAGTTGATTTCGCGATGAAATGGTGGCGATGTCTTCTTATATTAATTGAAAGGTGATTAAGAAATTGTTGAAATTATCTTACCATTGTGTATGAAACTTATTCGATATGTTAGCGATAACCGTTAGTGAATAGTTTAGATGTTAAAGTTTCCGTAGCAATTGCGATAAGTTTGAACATTTTCATAACTCTAGGCGGATTTTGGCCTGATATAGAGATACCTGATATTTTTCATAAACCGATATTACACAACAATAGGGCATTAATTGCAAACGAAGTTCATTTAATACAAAACATGTATATTAAATTTGTCGAAATTAAATCAAATTTGAAGTTGAATTTACTCTTAATCAAATATCCATAGGGTCGGGTCCCGTTATTAAACGGCAAACTTTACACGTTTCAAGATATGTCTTGCCTTTGCTTTATTTCATATTGTTCCCGCTTAATATCAAACACAAATTAGAAACTTCTTAACCTTGCGTTCGAAATGGCGTTCTCAAAAATATTATGACAATCGACCTCGTTCCTTTCTATCATACTATGGCGGAAAGTAGTGTCTCAATTGTTTTTGTACCACTTTTGATTCATATTGACTCATCTTATCGTTTTAACCATCTTCTTAGATCTAAAACGAAGCAATTACGACAAGTAATAATCAGCTTGAGGGGCCCTCATTAAAGTTTCAGATCTGCATGTTTTCGTATTATCACCATTTACTGTCTTTACACAGCCTGTTTGTTTTTTCGACATACTTGGCAATCACAAACACCGTGTCTTTGCAATTCGAGCCAAACATCAGTCGCTCTAGATTCGCACCTGCAAAATCGCATATTTGCTATGCATTCATCTCTATATCGAAATTATACATAATCCTGGCTGCACTTAATATACTGATGCTGTCGGGTAATACACATCCCAACCATGGAGCATTACTTTCATATTTCTCTTCGCATGTGCATTCAGATATTGCCTTCAAACCCATTTTTTTAATACTCATTATAGCGTTCAGAGTTTTCTTCCCAAAGTAGACATTGAATATACAAAATAAAACGATTTTGACAATTTGATTTTAACTGGAACTTAAATAAAAAATAAACCCCCATTTATTGGACCTTTATTTTATTGTTCGAAAGTCATCGAACGTGAAGAGTATGCCGATCGTAATGGTGACGTAGCCGTTTATATTATAGATAACATACACGAAGAACCAATTAAGAATAAATCGGTGTGTAGTGTGTCTGGATTCACTTCACTATTTCTAACCGTCGATTATTTATTAGGTTTATTTTATATACCTCTCAATACCACTTCTCAACAGCGCTGGTGATCTTTAATCTTAACACAAATATCACAACTTCAAGATCTATACTTAAGTCCATATGTGGCCAGGTACAGGACAAACCACACCCATTATACAGAATCTTCGACAATACCACATACATTATCCTTACATCTAATCCAAATATTATAGTATTCTGTGGAGTAGCCTATCCATTTCTAGCCCAATCTACTAGATTTTACTGTCCCATATCTGCTCTTTTAAAATTCAATAAACAGCGACAATGAACATTATGCAGACATGTCTCACTCTTCGACTACAATAAATGGAGACAAGATATGTCAACAAATGACATTTAGACGCATAACATGATTTCCAAAATTAGTGAATTGTCCAGTTACTGTTTACCTTATAGAGATATTCTCAGTCATAACTGTGATCTACGTTGGTTTGACAACAATATACGGACAATTACTCGGAAAATAATGCGAGCTTATCGTAAAGTCAAATGCGTTAACACACATATTTTAAGACATACAGTAATAATTATTATATACTAAACAACAAAGGTTATAACATGTTAAAAACAAGAATTAATTAACATACGAGCTGAATCATTCAAGAGCAACTGTTTTGAAAATCGCAAGTTCACACTAAAACATGTAATAAGCCCTTGTATGAATTACTCGATACATCCTGATCCAATCTGGCAGCGACAAAATTATAATTCCATATAGACCGCCGATGCGGCGCCCAATAACAAAAAGTTAGTCGAGCAGGGGCATACATTTTTTCTCGATTGTGTTTTATAAATTATTCAAAAGCAAGTCAATACTAAGAGCAATTTGAACATTATGAATATAAGTGGACAAGAACGCAATGAAGAACAAACGATCACACTAACCAAATCAGTTTACACATATATGACATATTTGAAAGTACACTCTGCTTTTCTGTTTGAAATTGCATTTGTAGAGGCTCAACATTCCCCTCCTAATAAAAAGTCTTCACCCTTTATCAGCGTTTTTCTTTCTTTGTGTAATGTTCGTTTAACTTAACGTTTGTTTGTGACTTTTATGTATTAGTAATAATTATTCTTTACCTTAGACAGTTTACACATTTGCTGCCATGACTTTTAATGTTATTTAAATTAAATTGACTTACAAATCGAAAACTGTTTACATGTTGAATAAAAACGTGAACTTAAGATACAATTAATTCGTAATAAGGACTGTTTAATTTGGGGTATAGCATAAATGTATTGGTGTGCGACGAAATAGTTCATATGATATATAAGATCTGGCATGAGTTGTCATATCATACCATATTTTATTAAACGAGTTCAAGAATTTTGTAAGTAAGCGAGCCTTTCCTGGACGAGTTTAATAAAATATGGTATGATATGACAACGAGTGCCAGATCTTTTTTATCACATGCTTTTAAATGAGCAAATTAAATTAATATTTACGCAAACATAATCATAAATCCCGAATGTTGTTTACATTTCGTGAGTCATTTGACCTTGCAACGTCATTTCAGCAAAATAACAAAATGCGATTGGTAAGGAAATGAAAACGTAGTTAATGAAAACGCTTAAAAAGTATATTACACATGTGTAATATAAAAATGTATGTAATGGTTATATTACATGGGAAACAGGGTATGGCATGTGATAAATAATAGTGCAAACGCCAAAACAGATGATAATGTTATTTAGGTAATTTATATAGCTGCAATTTACGATTAAAATATTGCAACGTAGTTCTAACTTTTAACAGCATACACAAAGATTGTACGTTTATTTTCGAATAATTTATTTAAGGATCTGGAAATTGTTTGATTGTGATTAATAATCGAGTATTACACTCGCGGTTGTAATATAAGGATACATATTTATTTCAGTTACTTGCGGTTTGCTTAAACCAGTATGGCAGACGGAATTTACCATTCATTTAACGACACAAGGATATCACTCCTGCAAGTGTGTAGTGATATAAAAGATGTCACTAGCGAGATGGAAATTGCAATAAACGGTAAACCTGTTATAAAAAAGTTATTTATTTGTCGAGTTATGATTTTGTGTTTATTACTTATAGCTAGAATAAACCAAGCATTTCTTATTTCTCTGCTTGTGACTACACGTCGCCACATTATCACGAGCAACCGGATATATGGGACACATGTATATTGTCATATCGGCCCCTGTCTATGCGTCAAAATTGCAAAATTGCGAAAGCGTTATTACCGGTCGGAATACTTTGACATCAATTGACACAATAGTAATTTGTTTATATTCCTAAATAATCTTCGAAATGCATCATGACAGCAAGATATACAATAACTATACCATAAACAGCCTGATGTATAACATTAAAATCGTAACGCTTTGTAACTCGAACAACAGAAACAAACTTGTATTTTAAAACTTGTTTCAGACCTTAAAGTAGGTTTACATTTACAATTCAGTGGGATGACTGTTTTCTTGTGTGTACCGAATTTCAAGGCTTTGGGACTTTTGTATTCAGTTAATAAACTTTACGATGCTTACTATTTTGAATTGTATTAAATACGATAAGTACTAACTTTTTAAAGTAATATCTGAAATCAAATTAAGTTAAATTAAGGAAGTGAAAAACTGGTTGCATTAACATATTGGAAGTGTTTTACTTATCGCTCGAACAATCATATGTGGCACTACATGTAAATGAAATCATTTATTTTTGTTTATCGCATTTAAATGTTCAATAATTCCAGGCGTTAACGATACATTGCGTTGTGCTGCTATCGAAGTACCAGAAATGCAATGCTGTCAGACTGGACTGACGCAGAAACTGGACAGCGTAATGGAAATGTTAAACAGGACTCGAATGAAAATTTCATTTTTTGGAAGGTAAATTAAAATTATTTTAGGTGTTGCAGGTTTGACAGATACACATAACACGAATATTCATTCAGTGTATACGTTTCTTTGGTTAAGGACCAAAAATAAAACATGAAATGAAACGCTTTGATAATCGTATTATATAGTTTTTTTATTTTACACGACTCACTATTGAAATAATATAAAGAATTGAAACTCCAAAAGCTCCAGCAGTATGGCATTTCTATCATAAAAAAAACAATATCGCTACCAGCCTCTGAAGGCTGAAAATATAACAATATTGACGAAATGTACGGGTGAACAGGTTACTGTATCCACGCATAACACATCGAACTGTTGTAGAAAACAATATAAAGAGGCCGTTTTATTCCAGCAGTCGCTGTAGGCCTAACATTCGGTTTATGAATGCACAAATAACAGAACAAAAGACAGTTGTTCACGGAACGTTTGCTCCATTAAATGCACAATCCACAGTACTCTTAACTCTGAAACAACTGTTTTAATTGTGTGTTAAAATAATATTACGTTGGTCAAAAACGTTAAAGAAAAAGTTTAACTTTGAGGAAGGTTCGTTTTCAATGATTGTTCATATTCGAACACTTTTTTCTAGCAGGTGTAAAACTATTTTTAAACGATCAATACTACAATTGTACAAAACATTCAAATGTGTGATTTGATTGTTCGTTATTAATTTTACCAATGTAATCTTTATTGTGACTTTAGATCAAAACTAATTATGACGTCAGTTAAAAAAGTCCAAAAAGTATGGTAATAAGGAATTCGAAACATAGCGAGTATAATAATGCGGGTTTTTAGATCAGTCAACTTGTATTTCAGGAATTGATAATGTTCGTTATTTTATAAATGTAAACATATAAAAAGAGTATACATGGTGAAAGAGATTGGAAAGGTTCATTTTTTTAGGATAAGAAAAAGCCAAAAAACGAGCTTCTATTTTCTCCTTTGGACAGAACCGGGTTACCATTATCAATCTCGACACCTACAATTTATTATATTTATTCTGCAACATTAAATTGATAATTTCGTCAAAGTACCAAATTTCATCAAGAAAAATGCATGAAAATAAGAAAAACTTAACAAAAACAAAGATTTAAACCCAGCTACTTATAATGGATTCGTGGGTCCTAAACAACCGTCATATGTCAATTTCTTAAGACCCGAACTGCATTCTGATGCGATGCAAATCCACAGTCAGTGAAACTATTTCGTCACTACTTAGATTTTTTTTTTACACTTTTATCGCGGTATTTATTATTAATATCCAATAAACACGTTGTACCAACACTATATTAATGAATTATATTTTGTGCGAAATATTTCATAATAATACGACATTGTTTTAACTGATATAAACCAACGCGTTATGAAACTTTCGATTCAGCATATGACATATAACATGATACTTATTAAGATAGCTGTAAAACACTTAATGTTGCAGGTATTGAACATTTTGGAGAGCGGATTTTCCGTTTAATAATTCTAGTATTCCTTGATTGATATTACCGTTGTCTCTATCTTGAAAACAGTATCTTGTTCACAGCGCAGAAACACTCAGGTAAGTTGAGAAGCTAGGAGAAGCAACACCTGTAAACATCACTAATACTTTATACGATCACCGTTTTATTAGGTCAATGGTTAGACTAGTATCAGGATAAACAATAAAACTGTAACAAAAAAAATGTTTACACGTATTAGCCGGTTATATATTTTTCCACAAATGTTATGATACTTTATTTTGAGCTTTAGAAATTGCTTACATATGCAACTTTTGCAGGAACTCTTGTGGGAAGAGCACATTGATAAATGCGCTGTTGGGATGTAACGTCCTTCCAGCGGGAATGGGTCATATAACAAACTGTTTTGTGCATCTTGAAGGGACAGAACTGCCAGACGGATCGTTTATGACTGCAAATGAGCCACATGCCTTGAAGCCTATTGATGTAAAAATGTATTATATGTTTGAATTACATACACAATTGATTTTCGAAGGTTTTGTACGAAAATTATCTGTAACATTACGCTGACTTCAACATGATCGCGCGGTCATTATTATGCCGTATCTGTTTCAAATGGACAATAACAAAGGTTGAATGAGAATATGCAATCAATGAAGAATGCGTCAGTATCTAATTATTTTATTTTGTGATTGTTAAGCGCAAGTGAAGTTTACATCCTCCACCAAACGGCGATTAATTATGGTGACAGTACATAGTTAAGTTACAAATATAATGGATAATAGGTGATACACGCGATACCAGTCGACACGAGATAGCGATCGCGAACACACCGTCCCGGACGTGCGACAGTCAATGACCTCTGATCTCGGATAACATTACTGCATCTCTTTGATTTGCGGGTTTTGTGTAGTCATTACTCGAACAAATGTGACTTATATTGTGACATCGATACATGTAAATGAACCGCCGAAAAAAAAGACTTATACTATGTATTGTCAACGTTGTGCATTATACGGATTAACCTAGAAATAATGATCGTTTTCTGCATTACTAAGCGGTCCATTAATGATTTATTCCAGACAACACACAATTATACACAAAGTAGGGTCTTCTCTTTAGGCACATTCAATATAAGGATTTGGTTTACTCACCGTCCTAATACTTTATCTTAGAATTGTTTATTTTTTCCTTTATAGTCTCTAAAAGAGCTCATCAGCGCTCTTCAAGATAAACATCTTGCGACAAATTCTGTGGTGAAAGTGTTTTGGCCAAAGAAAATGTGTTCGTTATTAGCCCACGATGTGGTGATGATAGACAGGTATGCATTATGCGCATTATAAATTGTTAAAAATATATATAGTATTTATATGTTAATACACACTTCTTTTAAACGCACTTATTGTCAGGAGCTTCTGACCACAGTTTTCTATACTGTTACACGAGGTAGGACAAAGACGCCAAACATTGAGTTGTCATCAAATCGATAATATAGCACACTTTATTTCTTGAGAAGTGCGCAATAGTATTTACTCTTGCAACAGTGTTTACTTAAAACATATAATTTTCCCATTTGTCATATAAATGTATTGGCAAACATAGATAAAGTTATTTCCCGTTGTCAAATTGTGTGTTCGGTCAACAGTTTAAAATTGGAACATACCTTTAAACACAGATCTTTAAGGTTCATATTTGCAATGACAGATGATGTTTGGGCAATATGGCTTACTTTATCAGCTTAATTTATTCTCCTTTGTCATTACTCTTGTCTGTATCTACATAGCTATGGCAGTTATTTACTTATGAATAAATACTTGAACAGATGGTTTCTAACATAATGTGGCTTTACTATCCCATAAATACCCAACTCAAAAATGTTCTCGTTGCTGTTCATAATATATTTTGTTAGTTATGGATATAACTAAGATAACATAAGCAATTTAATGGAGAATTTTACACATTATTTACTGCTTCGGTCTCGACGATATGGGATTTTTACTTTATGATGCAAAGTTCTAAAACATTGTCAACAAGAAGAGATTTAGCTTATACGACAAAAAGTATAATTATGTTTCCTGGTTAATATTAAACTATTGCGTAATTAATTTGCATACTATTCGAATGTGCAATCTCTTTTATTGCTTTTCAATTCATAATACGATGCTATAATGTTCATATGTATTTCATGTGTTTGTTTTGTGGTGATTTCCGGTTGAGGGTTTGAGGTTTAGTATTTCTTTCAACCGGTTTAAATCCTCAATTGCATTGACCGTTTTAAGATGTTGACATAATTGTTTTTGTGTTTTATGTCATCTGGGTTATATTGCCCTTTATTGCTCTCGCAACTGATCACTTGTCTTACATACACTAGTTGAGTTTTATTATGCATATATATTTATGGAATGAAACACCTGTGTTATACTTAATGTCTTTTTGTAACATTCTCTGTATTAATTCAAAATATTTTGTTCCGCAATGTGACTTTACGAATCAAGTGATCCGTTACTTGGAGTATTAAGTGGTTTGTTGTAGATACGTCCTATATGTTTCATGATAAAACATCATAGTAATATACATAGTTTGTGTTCGTTACAAAACATGTACACGTTCTACGGACAAGGTCTTCAAAAAGGCTAAGCGGGCTATTTCATAAATTATAATAAGATTCAAATATGATTACGGACATATGATGAAAATAACAAAAACCGTAGAGTCTCCATAAATGCGGAGATAAGAGCCTGAAAAGGAATGAGCACAAACACAAACCGAAACAAAACAAGGAATATGACATTACAAGAAAGAAAGTTCAAACAAATTTGGATGGGATATTTTTGGAAGTAAACTGTAATTTGTGGCGAGATCACATGAGGTCTTAAGATTAGCAACTAAGGTCAGGATGCGGTCCAGGGATGGCGCAAACGCATTGTACGTTTTTACCGTAATGATATGAAGAAAGATCCAAGAATACCCCACTGGTTAGGATGTCTCAGCTTCTGAGATCTAGCGAGTGACTCAAGACCGCAGGTGAGCACCATGACTTACTAGAGTGGATGAAGGATGCACCAACTTGAAACAGCTTAGGTAGTGACATGCACGCGGTTATATGAATCCCATTTAAATGCAATCCAACACGAAGGCTCGTGAAACTTCTCAACTAAATTTATAAAGTCCATAAGAAATATTTGGCACTGAAGCCCGATTCTCAAGGGATTATTAATGTATGATAGTGTGCTGTGCTCCAAATTGACCCAGATGTTTGTTGCCATACAATTGCTGGTTCCATAGGGGGAACATTGTGGTAAAAGGTTTAAGTATGCAGACCTGATTGCCGATTTTAGAGATAAAACCTGGGGATAGGTGTTTATTCATATCGAAGTTTGTTGCAGGCGTTCGCCTTCCAAATCAAATTTTGAAGCTTGTCAGTGCTTTTGGAACTGTTTCATCAATACGGTAAACTACTGTACGACAATTGGCAGTGTCAACTGAGAAAGTATCAATCTGGATGAGGCACAGAAGCAACGAGCCGAGCTAACAAAAGTAGTGGCTGGCCATCCACACCGTGCCAACCAACTGGTTCATGGTAGAACAGTCCAGAGACGGTTGCGAAGGCTTGCAGATGTTCTTCTTAAA
Organism: Dreissena rostriformis; assembly: GCA_007657795.1. Classification (NCBI taxonomy): domain Eukaryota; kingdom Metazoa; phylum Mollusca; class Bivalvia; order Myida; family Dreissenidae; genus Dreissena; species Dreissena rostriformis. Next base: position 31,260 of record VMBQ01006111.1, on the reverse strand, counting down.
CAAGAAAGGGGGGCGAGTTCAGTATAAAATTGAACAGAATGCCATTTTTTCCTCGAACGTTATTGTCCGTTAACCTAATGCATGGTAACAATCAAGGATAGATAGTATGAAAGCAACTCAATTGTATTCATTTTATTGTAAGTTTCTACTTTTTCATGTGTTCATCTTGATGAGATAGTTGTAATTACTGCTTTATCTCAATTAACAGTGTTGTCGTAATCATGAAGTTGGTTAAAGCGTTGTTCTTGCAATAAATGTTATAAAAGTTAGCGTCATCGACCGTTCAGATGCGGTGAATCTAGTGTAATGACTATGTTTTATGTACTGTCCTGTATTGTATAGACACTTAACAATTCCTTAAATTTAAACACCGCTGGATGTTCTTTAAGCCACATAAATACTCAAAGTTAACGAAAATTTCGTCAATATTTTGTAAAATAAAGTTAACTCATACAAAATCAATGTTCCTTATAGCCACAATTTTAACGCGTGATGTGGTATGGTCACATAGATTTAACGAGATATAAAACGCTCGTTTTAGGATATGTTGCTTCATGTATTCCATTTGAATTTTCCCGAAACGATATGTTTTAATACGATTCACGAACACTAACTTGCAACATGAACATATGTGATCATATTGTAACACAAAACATAAAAAAGAGCATTTTGTATTTTGTTACATATATGCTAAAAACCACATCTAGCGTTGAAATTTTGGCTATTGCTATAAGGAATACTAATGTTTTATTTTACGAAATATTTTACGAAGTATTCTTTGATTTTGAGTGTTTATGCAGCTTTAAGATTTTTTCCTTATAATCTTTCTGGACTTTCATATTCCTATATATAAAGTCTAAATATTTTATGACATGACTTTTTATTGGAACATAATTAGATTGTTTTTGTATATCCGTATTTGTTGTTAGTTAAAGTTTGTAAACACATGAATATGGTACTACAATTCATTAAATGTTTGTATGATTACAGTCCTGGTTGCGAATTAAACGATGAGATTGACGATGGAATAAAAATAAACCTTAAGGACTCAGATGTATTCATCCTTGTTATCAATGCGGAAACCAGTCTTACACGTGGGGTGATTACCAGTTTGCATGTTTTTGTTCAAACTGTATATGCTAGTATCTATGATTGGGCTTAAATGTAACGCTGATATGTTGAAATCGACGAATAAATTACACATTTCAAACATATAGTATGTGTAATACTTATTACAGGAATCAGAGTTTTTTCGAAAAGTCAAAAATGATATTTCTGAAGCTAATGTGTTTATTGTCATAAACCGATGGGATCTAATTGACCACGACGAAGCTCCAGACAAAGTAAAGAACCAACATTTAGAGAAATGCAAAGATTTTCTTCGCAGTGACACGCACGCTTCATGCAAAGACGAAGTCGACAGAAAGATTTTCTTTTTGTCAGCCACGGAAAAACTGCGCAAGACAAAACCATCTAGTAATTAGAAATATTATCACTAATGTTTAAGAATTATTTGGTTCGTTATTGATCGTTATAAACAAACCTTTAAATACCTACTTTAACAAAGTATTTAATAGAAACTGTATTTACACCGCACGCCTTTGTTATAATATATAGTGTTTTCTGTTATTTTCTTTATTCAAATTAAAACGATACATTGTATTTTACCTAAACTTTCTATCCATGTTAAACATTTCACAGCTGCTCAAAGGGAAAGGCAAAAAGAGTTTGCTACATTCGAAGAAACGTTAGCGGTAGGTGATATAGAATTTGTTGACAAATTAAAGACTCTGAACCGAAAAAGAAAACGTTTACTTAGTGCTTATTATGACAAAATTATCATTTAAGAATGAATGTTTAAAACAGTGTGGTTGAAGACGTTAATGCCATTTTTAAAGTCGAACATGTACAACATTAATATGTTCACAACTAATTTATGATGTTAATTAACAAATTGAAAAAATCTCATATAACAGTGCCTTTATGTTATATCTTAACATGCGAAATAACACTCTTGATTAAGAGAAATGTTCAAATACTTTTTATTGTATATATTTCATCAATCAAAATGAGTTACACAATTAAGCGTTTCTTACATTACTTATAAGTGTGAATTCCCTTCTGAGGAAATGCGCAAGAGTTATTTCTCAAAAGTCTCGAACGGATTCCCGAGGAGAGGGAAAATTGTTAATTTTTTCATTTTTGTTAAATATAAGAACTATATTTGCCAAATATTAGATTAATATAAGTAAATACATAAAACAACATTAAAATGCACGGACATTTAGACAAAACATATATTCATAAATATAAATAGGTCGGTAGTATTCTATTTATTATTTTACAATATTACGCCGATGGTTTTATATAACGAAGAATTGTTTGGATCGTGTTTTGACACCATGTCAATTAATTATACGAGTTATATAATACACTAATTTTAAGGTTTGTCTAGCGGTAAACTGGTTTATACCTCAGATACTTTAAACCGTTCAAACGGTGTTTTCCAAACGTATATCATCCAGTTATGTTTAATGTCGTATTTTATTATATTGTTGAATAGTCAAGACAAGAATTTCTGTCCAGGTAATTTTTCTGGAGTTTCATTTATCCGATTTATTAAACTCATAAATACAGCAGTTACCAATTCGATATGGTAATTCGATTTTGAAGTGCATTTTGATGGTTTCAGAGCTGTGCCCTTTCATCTGCGTTCAATTTGAAATGTGTTCCTCATATCAACACTGCAATGGATATCTGTGAAAGTTTGAGTAAAAACCTTGACGTGCTGTCTATCGCTGGGTATACGTAATTTATTCAACTTAATACGAATAATTATTGATTGATACATCATGATAATTATTGCGTTTCTATGTCATGAATATTATACAAAGTCGCATTAAACGGTATTTTCACATAAATATATTTAAAAGATTTGTTAAGGTTTTTATAAAAAAATAGTTTGGTTGCTTTTGTTTTCAGAAAGCAAATAGAGGGTAAACAAGCTGAAATGAAAAGCAAACACGATTCTTTGATTGACGAGTTAAAGAGAAACCTAAGTTCTATCGAAGAAGAAGTAAAGGGAACAGTTTTCGAATTTGAAAAGAAAGTCAGTTTGAATGAAATTTTTAACTATCCGTATTTAATAATACATTATTAAGTATGTAATACTTACATAATTATTAATAAAACTGTTCCCCATTACTATGTTTACTGTCGCAAACCATGTCTACCTTTTAAGAGCTGACATGTTATGATAGTCGGTCACATACAAGTTATAGTCCTTATCGCAGTTTAATTTTATGTTTTGTCATAAACCAATGTTTTCATATCTTTAAACTTTACATAAACAAACTGCCCCACCATGACAAATCTGTATAATTTACATGAGTGATGTTACTGAAAAAATCAAACGTCAACGTCATGTATTGTGAAAGTTGACCAAACCTGTTGTTTTCATTCAGCGACAGCCCGCTAGGGGCGAAGCATTCGATATAACTCGTTGGCCGCTGCTTAATTGTTTTTTTTTTCTAGAAAGTAAAAAACGTTTCAAGTCAAACAAAATCAAAATGAGTGTGTATAATGTCTTATGAATTGCTTTTTATTACACTCGACTGTTTCGTTCAACACTTACACATATGAAATGTTCTATAGTTCTATAACAACAAAAAGCTAGAACGCTTTATCACAAAGTCATGAGCCCATATACTTTATCAGATAGTTTGTTTTGCGTTTAACAATGCCATTAATCATCCTACCGTTGTTCTAAAATTCAGTAATACACCTATGCTGCTTATGTCATTAAAGTCTGTTTTGCGGTGAAAGGGTTCACCCATACATGTATAATGCATTCAAATGAGTGCTATCCATCTTACCTATCGACTAAATACGTTTACACTTTTTTCACAGCGGTTATTGCGTTTATGAACAGCTTTTTATTGAAAACGTATGCATGTCGTATACATTGTCTATTTTAGGTATCTGAAGCGCTAACTGCAGTAAAGAAAGCCGTGCCATCAATTGTAGCGAAATACATTCATCCACATGTCGAAGATAGCACACAGCTTAATGAGGTAAAGTTTTATTTGGTTTTTTATTTTATTTACTTTTTTATGGGTTCATGTTCTATTTATTATAATATGAGTAACATAATTCGAAAAACAGACAGACATAGCATGCAAAAGCAGACATACATACATTTAATAGCTGTAAGGATAATTTAAGCGTTAACAAAATATATCAGTAAGTAAGACGATGTCTAAATCCGTATTATATGTAACCAAAAATGTATGCGTACAAAATATATATTAATTATTTGATATTGTAGGTTTCAATGCAAGTGCAATTATAAAAAAAATAGCATTTTGCCTGCATAATAATATTTTACACATATGGTTATGTTTTATTTTAAGATATTTTCAACCATTGAACGTTATATAAGTTGATGCGTAATGCCCAAAAAATTGACAATATAATTTCCCCGTAATATTGGTTCATGAACAATATCTGAATTAGTGCATTTGTTAACAGGAGTTAACAGAAAAACTGAAAGATTTTACCACAATGCGCATACGAAAGTCCTGTGAAAAGAAGATTAATAAACAAATTCGTTTGATGTTACGGAAACTTAATGGTATTTACTAGTTTCATTTTACTTATTTTAATTCGTTTCGCCAGTCATAGCATATGTATTGTGACGAATCAGTGATATCCGCGAACGATATGTAATCACGTGTAATATCAAAAGAGCAGTTAATATGTTTTCCCTCTTCAGGCTTATTACAGTCTTGCGTACCTGTTACACATATCCCAGAGGAGCCGCTAGGCAGATGTGATATAAACTGGGACGTCGAAAACATGGGACAGCTTCCTAATATGACGAGAAAGGAAAAAATTATGTCATACATTCCCCGTGTGCTAAAATATGGGCACTTTGCTGTTCTCTTCAATGTCAGTATTGGTTTGCTTGACAAAAATGTTTAACAGTAAATAACTCGTTATTTTTTATGATGACAAATGTGTGCTTTGTGTTTTTTTTTCTTTTGAATGTAGAAATAAAACAGTAAGAACCACATTTTTAATGTTAAAATTACCAAGTAAAAACCGATATATCTTACTCAGTATATCAGTCTTCAATATATAGTGATACATTAAATTAATATCCTATTCTTCGGCAGGGAAGGTAAGTTAGTAAAGTGCATGCCAGTTAATGCTGCGTAAGTGAGGTTACTTTGTTTCGGTCTAAATACGAAGCTTGGGAACTGGTTATAAATAAGTTTTTCGCCCAAACATCCAATTCAAATATATTTGTGTTTTTTTAATTGCTGAGTATACTCATGCTATTTACTTTAACACTTTGATGATCTGTCTGAAAGTATGTATGCAGTTTGCCTACGTTAACTGACCGACTTCCGTTTCATGCATGAAAACACACACACAACAACATTAAATGTATTATTCAAGATCAATCCTGTTACAACTGCTGGAGTCCTAGCGATGGGAGGAGGATATGGGCTTGAAAAAAAGCTTGCATCCGATCGGCAGAACAAGTCTAATGCCAATGCCGTTAAGGCCATTGATGATATAAGTGAAGATTACAAAAAACGTTTATCTGTCCAAGTTAAAGAGTAAGTATGAAGTAGTAGGTATATGATGCCTGTCTGTTCTCTTGTCGATAGCTATCTACGATTTAGCTCGTCTGTCTGACTGCCTTTCTACCTATCTACGATGTAGTGTTGTTTCAGGTTTTTAGGACATAAATTGAGAACAATACAGAACCAGTGCTACAAACAGCTACGCAAGTCCAGAACTTCCGAAGAAACAGAATTAGCTGATCTTTTGAGAAAAAGCAATTTAGACGATACTGTTTCCTGGAGGTAAATAATATTTAACGTACTATATAATATAAACTTCCTACTATCACGCGTTCGGTCGCGATTGTCAATTATCTGGTCGTCTTTTGTTTCCTGATCGAGCAATCTAATGTAAAGTTATTTTAAATTGCTGTGTCTTAAAAACAGAGTGTTTTAAACGTGTTTATGTAAAACAATGCTTGTGTATATATTTTTGTGTTGTATAGGCTATTAGTAACTCGCCTTATATAAAGGAATCGCGGATGTAACTTCAATAGTATGGTCCATTTATATTAGAAATTGTTTGCTTAGTACATGCAATTAAAATTATTCAACGAATTTGAATATTTAGAAGAGCTTTCGTCTTTTGGTTTCACTGAGTGTGACGTTATTTTGTAGAATTTAACTTTAGAGCTTCTTAAGATCTCATCTTATTCACTTAGCGGCGTAATCTCACGAAGAGTCCAATATTTATTAATAATTTCACATGGATTTAAAAATGAGGAAATATTATAGTCCCGACACCTGTTTCGTCTACTATTATTTTTATTTTACCGGAGGCCTATTTTTAACAATCTTATCTGACCAACATACCAGTATTTTAGGTATATGTTATCAATTTGAAGAAGTTTTTATGATAATTTTTTCGATTGTCCTATTTGTTGACTTCACGCAGAAGATCCGATCCATTTTATAAAACTTGAACCCATTTAGTCGATAGTTCATAGTAAGAGGAAATGCAAAAGAATTCTACAAACGTATTTGTAACTGGTTGTTTCACCAAAAAATGGAAATAAAATTTTCGGTTTAGACCGGACGAGTCATTAAATATGAAGGCTTAACCAAAACCAAACACATAATCTTATTTTGAAACAGCGAGTGTGTGGAACAAATGGACCCTACAATGGTCCGATGCACGGGTGCAGTAAATCCATTATCATCTGATCAATTTGGTGTGGCCTTAGTTTGTTATAATGCTGTAACAAGCGTCACATAATTTAACTAATCGTATTATAGATCGAAACTATCAGATCAAGTTTAACTTAATTAAATTTTGAAATGGCAAAACTCATCTTTGTTATTTAAGATATCCTCATCTGCATCAAGCCGGCCGGCCATCCTGATTTGCAATTAGAACCGCATCTTATGTTTTGAAGAAATTTTACAGGGATTAATCTGACGCTTAGCATCTGCGTTATGTGAGTTGCAAGGGTAGTAGGTTGATCTTTCGAGACGAACTCTTACCTCCTTGCCACAATGATGACATTGTGGTTGTCACATTTACCATCTATCTCTTTGTGCCCATGCCCGTTGGTTCGGCCAACATTCCCTACGCTTACAAACAAATGTAAGCATTCTTCTGTCGCACACGTTTTTTTTTTTTGTTTTTTTTATTTATAGGGGTTTATTGAAAGTAGCCAAGCTACGTAATCAGGCATATAACACCCCAAATTATTATTATCTTCCTGCGATGCAGAAACATGCTGTAGAATTAAATTGTATTTTATATGTGATTTATTTGATATAAGTAATTATTTCATTTCTTCGTGCCTGAAAGTTGTAGTTCTGTCCGGTGGCCAAAGTCACATTAGAACAAAGTAACAACATTTTAATATGGGAAAGGAAAATTAAAAAGCAAAAGCAACACGATGCATCATATGCTACTTAAAAGTACCAAGAATAACTAGCTTTGCGCTATATATATATATATACATATACTATTTGAAAAAGCAGCTTGCGACCTTAAAGAACTTAACACCTGCGAAATTCTACCATGGCCGATCGTCCGAAAGAATGTATGTTACCAAATATTGGTTGTGTGTCGGTTTGGCGATTGTGCTGTTGTACTTTATGATAAACAGTGTTTGTACTTTTGTTTTTGGGTAAGAACGCATGCCAAAAATAGCGACATGTTTCAGGGTGAAAATAATTCATCTGAAAGAGCAGCTTGCGACCTTAAAGAACTTAACACCTGCGAAATTCTACCAAGGCCGATCGTCCGAAAGAATGTATGTTACCAAATATTGGTTCTGTGTCGGTTTGGCGATTGTGCTGTTGTACTTTATGATTAACAGTGTTTGTACTTTTGTTTTTGGGTAAGAATGCCAAAAAAGCGTCTTGTTTTGATGTTAAGTATTGATTTAAAGTACAAAGCAGTTTTGGTAAGTACAACGCTAACTTGATAGTGTACAAATGCGAATTTAGAAGAGGTAGATTGAGTAATTTCATGCATTTGTTTTCGTGTAGCATTACTATGTTTAAAAAATCGACGATAATGTTTTCACATTTATTATTATACAATCGTCTATCAGTATAAGAAAATATGCTTTATACTGTTACATAATATGATTGAGGATTCGATGTGAAGTAGATGTTTTGTATTAACAATGTGCATCGCATACAATGTGCATTTTATTTATCATTCAGTATTTATAGTCCTATAACACATTCCTCCCATAACAAACGTATCAATTTTGTAACATTCGTATATTTAATGATATACTTTTAACTTTAAAATATACTCGCACAAAGCAAAATTTATTCGGATAGATTATCGCATATATTTACCTTTTTCCACATGTCAAGCTACTCGGTTCGTCTCCCTTATAACAGGTACGCGTTCTTAAGAATAAAATTAAGAAACATTTTTTTTTTCTTAAGCAACAGAAAAAAACACCTAAATGGACATATTTAGAAAAAATAACAACTAACCGTTCCATTTTTTTTATGAGTGTAATATATGACAACGGAATGGTTCCCTGCCTTCATGTTTTGAATGCTATATGTGACTAAGGTTAACAGATGCATTTTGTGTACAGTTTTTAATGTTATATTATATCCATATTTTATTAAATGATAGAACTTGATAATTGCAACACACTCTGTGTTAACAGTGCAACTGTAATTGATTTCATTTTGATGTTTTACATACGCGTATACCATACAACTAGTATGACATATTATTAAAGCACCCCTATCTAAAAGCGCTGCATATACTCGTTCACAATTTGAAATTTCGCATAATCTGCTTGACTTTCACTGTATCTGTGCATATGTTATCATATCTTGATACTCATAATAGGTTATTGGCACTTTTAAGTCTCAAGCGTGGTATACCCAAACGTACGTCAAACGCAACAATAACATTTTGCTTAAGTATTTGATTTCATATCAACACACTAATTTGATGTAATATCAACAGACATCGTAAATTATTGAAATATGTACACATAATATAGCCTAACACATGTATTCAATGATTCAATTAAGTGTTATTAAACGAGCAAAATCTCTCTAAAAAAACGGCCACCGTAGAGAAAAATGTAAAACTATATTAATTTGCATACAAATCAGATAACAGTTAATCATAATTAAAATATATTTGATATCTAATCAGGATTGCTCAGAATTGTGTTTGTAAACTCATTGATCTGATAAAGTATTGACATGTCGTGCAGGATCACGTGACTGTGTGGGGTTCACAATTAAACGTTAATTGATGTAAACACAGCGGTAAGTGCTGTTTTATTTTCAAATAACTTAAAAAAATGCATAAAGGACAGTTTTGTATGCATCTTATGGCAATGTGAAATACATCAGAATTACTTTATGTAATAAGCCTGTGATCTTTTTAAAAAATCGATTTAAACAGCATTAATGTACACGGTTATGCTTCACGCAACGCAACATTGTCGTTCCGATTTCAGACGTATTCAAGGATGTATTCTTAAATCTTAAGATATCGGCACAAACTGCAACAAAAACTGTCTGTTATGCACTAAAGAGTTTAGCAAATGTATATCAATAACTTGAAATATTTGCAAAAATAAAGTTCTAAACGGTGTGTTTACATTCTGTCCAGCCCGTGTGTAAACTCCTGAATACCCCGTTGATCATGCACCCTGTTATAGTAAACCCGTACTATCTGATCAATTTCCGGTGGATTGTAAATCCTTTTCCGGAAACGAGCCTGAGCAAATTTCATTGGGCAACACAGGTTTGAATGTCGTGCCGTTATAAGTATGTGCAACTCGTCATAAATCGATATTATATTATTTGGATTAGATGATTTTGATGGCAGAGAAAAAGTTCGTTTTATACTATGTTGTATGTGTGTAATACATGTTGTTTTTGTCGTACATGTGCGTACGAGCTGGCGTTCAAATACATGCACCAGTCTGCAATCGTCTATTTGCATACCCGCTTTTAAATCAAATCCAAAAATATATTGACACAAATATGTGGTTTTTGGTCTATAAGTGTGGCAATGGATACTTTAAAAAGCATCCAAGCAGACGTTGATTTCCAAATATACTTAATTCAAATTCAAGTTGATATCTAGAGCCGTTATTTTTTTATTTTTAAATAAGAATTTCACAAGTTGCGTTTGAAGTGCTTTTGAGTATATGCTACACCTAAATATATTATTATCATATCTTTCGTCCAAGGTGGCTTTTGTCTTCTAATAAATTTAACATGCATTGTATAGTTTTCAATTTCTTAAGGAATATGATTACATTTTTTGTTGTATTAAACCCTGTTTATGGTTTTCTTTTGGGTAAAAAGTATATGTTTGACAACGGAGTTGAAAATCTTTTTTTGGAAATGTACCAGTTATCATAATTTATGGTTCGTTATTTTGTAATAATTTTTTCATCGTTCCATTTCATTATTTTTTGAGCATGTTGTGTTTATCTATGGGTTGATTGCATATGTAATGTAGTAAATTTAGGTATAATCATTTTGTTTTATTTTCTTGTTTGTTTTGATTTTGTTTCAACATATTCTCGGATCTTCATTATGCGTGTTGGCATTAATGTATCGTTTTCACAGATGTTTTTGAAATATTAAACATATATAACTGTACTATAATTGAACTTTTTATTATATAAAAGTATAATTAGTACTGTAGGTAACACATGTGTAACCAAAAACAACTGAATATGTTTTAAATATATAACAATTCAATGAATAATTAATTTGCAAACTGCTGCCATGGCACTGCCAATCGTTTACTAATAAAAAGAACATTCCTTCAAACCAAATTAATAATTACGTACGTCTAAACATACTTATGCATTTGGATGTTTTATTTTGAAAGAAAAGCAATAAGCATTAAGTGTTGCCTAACACGTCAATTTCACCATTTTTTTATAATAACTAAATCTTTTAAGAGGAATAAAACAATTACACCACATGCTATATATAATCATTTTAAAGATATCAAAATAAATTACGCTCGCTTTAATGTCATATAACTTAAATGATAGCCGTACATAAATATTAAATTGAATATAAGCGTATATGGTTTAACGGGAAGTCACATACATATTTTTTATGGCTAGATATGAATTGTCAAATGCGTCTCCTTATATGGTTAACCACAAAGGTAGTCCATGATTAAAACATTTTTTCAAACATAACATCTATGCAGTAACCAAGGTAACATGATATTCGTACACTACCTCTCTTGTCTCAATGACAGAGCGGAAGAAGGAACATGATAGTTCATTGAAGAACTTATTTTGAACAAGTCTTATGTCCTTAGATACAAAACATACAACGAAAACAACAAAAAAACTTATGCTTTTTGTCACGGAGGAATACATTATTGCACATTTGTCGATAAGGTACGTCATAGCGCATTTAAATTGAATATATATATACACATATATCCGTATATGTTTTCGCTCATAGCGTATATGCTAGAACTATGTATGATGATAGCCAGTATGGTTTGTAAAAAAGTATATATTTTCTTGATCATTTTAGTTCAACAATCACATTATCGAAACGGGTTGTATTACACCATAAGTATTACAACCAAAGACAGATGCAGAAAATAAATGGTCAAACAGGTACACTGACACATTTTTATAGAGATTAAAATAAATCAACTGACTTGCTTTATATATCTAAGACAAATTATCTTAACAGCACTTTTGATAAATATTTCAACTACACTGGAGTGGGCAAATCATACAAAATAAACACTTGACTGTTTGAATTGCATTACACTGTTCATGTGAACCTTATATGGTTTATATGTTTATAGTAAATACGTGTCATTACTTGAACATGTATTAACCATATTCTTAATTTTTGGTTTTTCTATTACTTTTCTGTGCTATTGATAAGCATTTAAAATTGCTAAGTAGCTTATTATTTAAATAACTAGAGGGCAATGTGTACCTGTTCCTAGGCATCTAGATGATATACTTCAATACAACATAGCAAATTGCAAGTATAATTCAGAGAAAACGTTTCTCCTTGAGTTCGGAGTGTGTATACATTCGTTTTAACTGAGAATTGTTAAAATGACTCGTTCTCTTGTGAATAGTTAACGAATAACAACATGAACCAGACAGAGGTCAACCAAATTAGTATGTCTAGCTGTTGTATTTAATTTACAAAAATAAACTCACACCAGAATAAATAATAGAGTATCATTCTTAAAAAGCGTGTATTATTACAGAAGCTTACTTAGCACATTTACGTCATCACTAATTATCTATGCCATATTATTTAAGTGATTCACGTGTGCTCAACACTTGTTACAACCATCGTATGCTTATTGTTTAACCCATTTAAACACAGTGAAGACTTGTTTTGTAATGTTAAATAGAAAAAAAACGATATAAATATAAAGAAATGAAACTCCAGAAGCTGCAGCAGACTTGCAGTTCTATCATACACACCTTAGTGGTCTTTTATTTATGACAAGGAACCAATTGCCAAAACGGTACAAAACGGCACAAAACGAAGCAACATATACACATAGTAAAAACCATCAGAAATTCGAGGTTTAAACAAGGCTTATCTGGCTCAAACTGCTTACAAGTAACAAACCAACCGATTATGTTTTGTAAATGTAAAGCGGCACTTTTAATCGAACAAGGATATTTAATCGCTTTAACAAACGAACTTTTCCACATTTTTTAAATGTTTAATGTTCAAGAATCCGGCTTAAACATTTTAAAATATTCACTCGTAAATCTGTGAACGTGTGCCTTAAAATGCTTTAAACTAATATGCATGCGTTGTGTGATTTTAACTCCTGCTTAGTTATTGTGTTCACGCTTTGTCAGGCTTCAAAGGTCGTGTGTCGTGCGTCGAGCGTCTTTTGGTCGTGAACTGCTAGCTCGTAACAGCTCTACAGGCCACAACTTTCATCCAATCTTGATGAAACATGGTCAGAAGGTATGTGTTGACAATATCTAGGACGAGTTTGAATATGCGTTACTTGCGTACCAAAAGTATATCACCATGTCGAATATTTGTAAAACGGTTTTACTACTATAGAGGCCATATGCATGATCTAATTTTGAGGAAACTAAGCAGACTGTTTATCTTGACGCTATCGTGACCAAGTAAGAATCTGGTTCACGTGTTTTTAAAACTAGGTCACCGAGTGAAATCTTAGCAACACCTTGGTACAACTCGTGATGCCACAGTTTCGTCTCAATCGTAATGAAACTTAATCAAAATTTGTATCTTAGCAATACATAGGCTGGGATTAAATCTTGATCACGAATTCAGATCTTCGAAAAGCCTTTTACCACTTCATAAGTTATATTTATAACTCAATCTTAATAAAACTTGCTCATAATTCTTATCTTGACAATAACTAGGCCAAGTTTGAATCTGCGTTAGGTGCCTTCTAAAACTAGGTCACCAAAGTAAATCTTAGGAAAACCATGTTACCACACCAGAAGCAACAACTATGACTCAATCTTCATTAAACTTGGTCATATTATTTATCTTGATTTCATCTAGGCTGTGTTTGGATCTGAGTTACATGTGTCCACAAACAAGGTCAGCAGGTTAAATCTTTAACATAAACTGTGTAACCACTTTTTGCCTATATTTGCGATTCAATCTTGATGAAACTTGGTAGTATTTGTATTTTGACAATCTCTATGAAACGTTTGAAACTGGATCTAACGCGTCCAAAAAACTTGGTCACTTTAGGAAACATCTAAGGGCAACTTTCTAACAACTAATGAGGCCACACTTATGAATCTGGGCAAACAAATAGGTCACATGATCAAATCTTAGAAAATTGTTTATTTTCTCTATAACCTATATTTTGTCTTTATCTTTATTTAACATTGTCAAACTGGTTATATTGACAATATCAAGATAATATTAGGATCTTGGTCAATTTAGGTCAAAAACTAAGTCACAATGTCAGGTCTTCGACAATCAGTGTACCTTGCGCCCATGAGTGCGCTTCACGGCGATCGTGGTCCTTTTGTAATGTTTAAAAAAAATAACCAATTAAACGTCGAAACTGGGACTCATATAATAAATTGTATCACATACTTACATTATGTTATTGCATCTATTGTATGTTATTTGTATTCGATAACATTAAGTATGTTTATGAATAGTATATATGTGCCGCGCTCTGGGAAAATGGTGCTTAATGCATGCGCCGTAAGTGTCGTCCCATGAGATCTATGACATGCGTAAATAAGCCTACACCTTATTGACTAATATTCAAGATTGTTGTTTATACAATGTTGGTCCAGTTATCTCCACTTGTCCTTGCTAGCTTTTTAAAGATCTATGACATATTAACGTTGCGCTTCTGTAGAAGGCGTATACGAGTTCCCCATATACCAACGCCAATTGCAGCAGCATCCGGAGATTTCGGTATCCATTCGTCACGGTCAATTTCACTTTCTTTTGCTTGAGAAACTTAATAGTATGTTAAGATGTTTAACCTAGGGCACTGTCCTGATGGAAAAAATCCATACCGAACTTCTTTAAAAAGTTTCGGAACGTCATTTCGAAGAAACGGCTTCAATACCTTATTGATACAGAACTTGCTATTTACTTAAGTTCTTCTTTTAATAGAGCGAAACTGTTTGTTTTTCTCTATAAGAGACACCAGCCAATGCCATTTAACCCTAAGCGGAAGAAACCCGCTCAACGAACTTAAGTTTGTCACCCATAAAAACAACCATAATAGAACATTACTTCATAAGAAGTAATACAGTTCTTACATCTTCCATCTTCAACTTTATTAATAACTGCCCTGATCTAGCCCTCCTTTTCCTAATATGCGCCATGTTAAGCTGATGAACATGTTTTTTTTTTCTGAATTAAGCTTCCGATATATTTAAGTGATACTGTTATATACACATCCTTTAGAGAAACTTAACATTTACGACATTTCAAATTGGGTCGATGGATTGTCTTTAGCGATCATACGATTGAATTTTCTGATGACATCCGGTATGGCCCCTTTTCGACGATATTTTAACTTTGTCATAGAATGACCAAGATTGATATTTTGGCGTTGATGTCCACTATTGTAACGAACGTTCTTTATGGAGCCTAATTAAAAGCACATCCCATTGCCTTTAACTCATTGTGAATACTCCTATAAGTGTGTATAGTCTTCAAAAGTGCAATTCGGTGGTCACCCTCTGTATACATGGGATGCAATATTTATTATACCCCTTAGCTGCCTTATGTATCTTAAAAATAACATTAGAGCTGTTTTATCAAGGTTTGTATTTCTATTCTATTTCGTCAATACGTAATATTTAACTCTCAATACCAAATAATACTCGCCAGTTAATTTACAGGCTCCGTTGTATCGAACATTCTTTATTTGGTTTAAACAGGATAGGCATAAACAAAATAGCATAGATATTATTGTGAAAACTTCTTTAAAATAGAAACATGAATAAATGAAATACGTGACTAAAGCAAGTTATTCTTGAACAAGGCTAAATTATTTAAAAAAAAATCGGCGCTTGAAGAGATCGCCTTTTAAAGAATTTTCGTTGAGTTTCAGAACGCTCATAATGATTGTAATACCATATTGGGAGTTTTCGGATTTGAACTGTCATTAACGGCTGTATATCTAATCAAATAACAGCGTTTTATCAGGACAAATCCAATAGTTTTCCATATTATAAAGGAAATACATCACGACAAGATTAAACAAACATTACACAAATAAACAATGCGTACGACCGGCGTTAACTAAAAAAAAAACATGTACACATCGACATACATGTACTGGAATAATAAAATGTATGATTGAAATATTCATGAGGAAAATTATGATATAATTTGATATAAACGCATGAGTTTGTATTTTTTTTTATTGATGGAATACCAGTTTAATACCCGATGGAATGTTTAACGATTCAGTTTTTGCGAAGATAAAAATCGTTTGAATGTAAATTTAACAAAGTTAAAGATTCTTCAAAGATTCCGACAAGATAGTGATTTGTAACACCCTCTATCCGTTTAATCAATTCACATTTACGTATGTTCACTTAATCTCATACTTGAAGCTCCTTGGTACTTATCTTGGCGCTTTTGGAACTTTTCGTGCTTTTATTACTTTTCTGGAAAACCGTTTTGTCGTAAATCGGTTTTCGGAAGCAAACATCACGTTTACGGCAAAACAATACTTTCTTAATTTATACTATACATCGGCGTCTAAAATTGAGATTAAGGTAACTGTATATAATTGGATTTACCGCATTGTTAAGGAAATACAACTTCAAGAAAAATTTACTGATCAACTTGCTCGGTGAGAGTCTGATTCTTTTCCAGAACTTTTATGGATGACCTGCATATCATGATGATGATTCCAGGAAGGTAGCTGATGACAAACGCAACAGTGACCGCAAACAGGACAATGGTGGTGCGACTAACCCGAAACTTTGTCATCGCCTCCGCGAGGCACTGCAGAGTAGGCCGAAGGGACACCTTGGTCGCCATAACCTGTGAGTCTTCGTCGCTGTATTAAGAGCAGTACCGGACCACTCTTAGTTTCTTGGTCTTCTGGGCATTCGCCGTGGTGTTTTGCATCGCACTTTCCTCCCTGCTCGGCCTCTGTACCTGATCACCAATCACCAGCTTATTCCAGCGTTTAATTTCAACCCAAATAAACGAATGTACAATCCAGATAAAATCAGGACTGTTGTAACATATACGAGCCCGAGCATGATAAAATAGATTTTGGAAAACGCTTTTTTTTTGTACGTTTCCTCAATCGAGCATTCGTATCCTTGGACTAGGCCGTCTGGCGTTGATGTCCGGGAAATCCCATACAAAATGAGGGCTGGAATTGATATTATCACCGCGACTACCCCAGCGACGACGAACATGATCTTTATCTTGTAAAGTTCAATTAGCATCAATGATTTGCAGATCTTGAAAAATCGGTCAAATGCAATTTCAACGAGGATGATGGCAAACCCGTAAACAACAACTGCTTCAGTGTATCTAAATATCTTACATATCGCACCGCTGTAAAACGTTAACGAATATCTCAGATCGTAGATCTCGGTTGGCAAACCAATAACACGACAACACAGAGGTCAAAATCGCCATAGCAACGATACAATAGTTTGACGAAGTTTTCCTAAACATCTTGCAGTAAACGATCAGGACAAGGCTGTTTCCAATGGTCCCTATGACCAAGATGATGATGAGGAACACGAATACGGGTGGGTAGGTCCCGGATGGCCTGGTCATTGTTGTATTGGTCGAGCAGGGTTGCCACCTCCCCTCGAAGGGTGACACCGTGCAGGTTTCGATGGGCATAGAGGGCGTGTCTTCGGTGTAGTTCCAATCAACCTTATCCATGTTGAAATCGTCTGTCTGAAATTAGAAATAATGTGAACCATTCTTCTTTGGAATCGAGCAATTTGTGGTAAATCAAATCTGAAATATTGTTACCAATGTATTTGTTAGTCAATACACATTTTTTTAGCCATAACTAAGCAATATTTTGAATAAAACTATGAAAAGTATAAATGTCGGTTAATTGCTTGTCATGCGAAAAAAACTTTCGCATCGTGGGAAAA
Source organism: Dreissena rostriformis (assembly GCA_007657795.1). NCBI lineage: Eukaryota > Metazoa > Mollusca > Bivalvia > Myida > Dreissenidae > Dreissena > Dreissena rostriformis. The sequence goes on along the minus strand of VMBQ01006111.1, from coordinate 13,565 downwards.
TTACTTAAAGTGATTAATATGCACTTCTATGAAGTTTAATCAAGTATAACGTTTTAATTGTGGGAATTGATTTCTAAAATCATACTTATGAAATACATCATTTATTGAAACGTTTCAATTTAATGAATAAAGGCCTAAGATCATGAATATGTCAGCTATTCATGGAAGGTCAGACGTACACCCACATATTTCGAATACGAAACACATTTTTCCATTGTATGAATTAATTGATGTTTCAGTTAATCCTTACACCAGTATTAAATGTTCATATTCCTCATACGTTCAGTGTAAAGGCGCGCTTATAGTATACACAAGTGAATGTTATAAAACTAGCGGAGCTTATTACTTCAGTTTTTTTATATTTATAATTTAGCTTATATTATACATCAGTATATGTCATATGTGTATTTATTTATTCATATATTTATTGATACTATTCATAATAACATACATTATAAAATGATAAAATAATTATTTTTATGGTTTGATTTTTTTATTTTGTACGGATGCACATACCCAAAAGAGTACGCACTCATATGCGACCCACTTTCAGAGATAGCTTCCTTGCACTTTTCCTCTTATGGCTTGGGATATATTCAATGTGATAAATTCATTTTAAACCAAATCTAGATTATTCATAAATTTATATCATTTTCATACGCTATTGTATTTTAAGTTAGTAATGCTCTCATTATTAATTGCTTATATCTAATCATATTCGTCATCAATTTCAGTTTATAGGGCTAGACAATCTCCGGGACTTGTTTCATGTCAACTTCACCATCGCAGGTTCCTCAGTATTATAAATTCTTATGCCATTAGTTTATGAAAGCAATCAATTATGTCTGCTTTTATCCATGGTGATACGATCATTTGGATCATCAAATCAATTCTTGTGTTGATTTATAAAATACAATGAATTAATATTTCTGGGAAATTTCGATATTGCATCATTTTTAATTTATAAAACATCTGATATATAGCAATAATATGCAATATTTTCAACGTTTGTTAAAGTTTGTACAACAATTTGTTCATTTATTCCCGCTAAATACGAAATGCATTATCGGCGCAATGCATAAAACTTGTTTGGTTTTGGTTTGATTGATATGCAACCTCAAATAACATATATCCAAGATATAATACTATCCTTCTTGCTATCATGCTAAAACTTAAGTCCAAGGGTATTTGCAATATCCCCCCAAATATACCAAACAAATACACCTGCAGTAATACACGATACAGTTTATTTTCATCAAATATAACACTGATTAAAATGTCTATCAAAAACATTGACCATGATTGTCCTTTTATCATGTCTTAAATTTAGACCTTGACAAATAAACGAATAATGTCTTTCACAAAGCACACATTTGTGCTTCAATTTAAGTAAATCACATATGAAAAATGAGCATTTTGAAAACCTAAATAAAATAAAATAAAACAGATTTCGTAACCCTGATGTACGGTCTATTATGAATGCTGATAATGCTGAATACTCTGATTTCTTTACATCAATCCATTTGCTAATAACACATTAGGAATAATTTGCTTTTATAAATAGCGATTTAAAATTAAACGGGGATCATTGTTTTATTACGAGGCTGATGGGGAGAAAGCTCTATGTTTTAAACGTAACAATTTCAGTCTCATACGTTCCATCCTTGGTTTAATTTACCAGGACAAATTATCCCGTGGGGCTCAATTCATCATGATATTGCGATATCCCACTGGGAAATGCTGCATATTATTGTGACATTAAAGTCATTTAATGTTGAGGCATGTTGTTCATTGTTAATTTGTTTTTATAGCTGTAGTGCAAAAATAGTCCAATTTCAGTAATTATCCATGATGCATAGTAAAAGAGGAGCCGTCGTTGTAGGCGATTGCGAATGTCAATTATAGATGAACCTTTTACCAGACACGTAAATCTTTTTATTATCTCCGTTTTAGCAAGGAAATATGTCATCATAAACAACAGTGATGTAACTTAATACGGTTTTAACACCATCTACTAAATTGTATGAATAAAAGACCCCCTACCCTCCACATGATGAAATCCTAAGTNTTTTCCTTCTTTGCCTTCTAATTTAATTTATGTTAAAGAACACCACTATCTGTGTAAGTTTAGTTTCATATTACCGGTAGCATGTATACATATTTATTAATTTCTATAAATTATGTTTTATTGCATATGTATGAATATTAGGCCTAAGATATAATGTCACTGTTCATTGCAAACACTTGTCTACGGTATTAAACTACCATGTTCTCCATTTGTTACTTCAAGTCTCTTTTGATTATAGAGAACTGTTCACAGATAGAAAATTGACCTTAAGCTTCAAAATTTCAACCAATAATTTGCTCAACAAGTTAATTTGTTAAGAGAGCACAAAGGAAATGTTAAAGTGTTTTTTTTTCAATTTGCACAACATGCAGTGGAATATGACTATTCAGTATTGTATTTCTCTTTATGATTTCATTCTGTTTAACAATTGACAATACTATATGTTTCAGATATCTTCATCATTCTGGATGTCAGGTTAATAATGATAACAAGAAAAAGTAGACTTATTTATGATGGAGATATGTCACAGAGTAGACCTGAAGCTGTCTTTCATCTGCAACATACTGATCAAGCCTACAGAGGGTGCGCACTTCAACATTTGAACTTTCTAGATCATTTGATCTGTCTGCAAACATTCAAAATGTACACAATCTTTCATTGGGAGGATCGCACCTTTTCCATGGTAGGACTGAGGACTATTCTTTCACCTAGAAAAGAAGTGGAGCAATATGCAGTTGGTGATTTCGTTACAGCGAAATTGCAAGAGAAATCCTACGGGCCGCCATTTGTGGTGTTCTCTACAAGAAATGATGATCAATGTGTTTGCGATTCTACAGAAGAACAAATATATGTGCAATGCGCTTGTGCAGGTATAAAATGGGCGACTTGTTTGTCAACATGTGACGCAGGAATACAACACAGGGACAGGTTTTTGTTACGTAACAGACCTTTCTCCACAATAAATGATGATCAATATGATGATCAATGTTTTGGCAATTCTACAGAAGAACAAATATGTGTGCAACGTGCTTGTGCAGATATAATTATCAGCAATGTAGAGCTGATATAACTAACTTGTTCATCAACATGTGACGTAGGAATACAACACAGCGACAGGTTTTGTAACAGACTATTCTCAACGAGAAATAATGATAATGGGGGATCTGTTCGTCAACATGTGACGCAGGAATACAACACAGGAGCAGGTTTTGTAACAGACTGTTCTCTACAAGTAATGATAATCAATGTGATGGTGATTCTACAGAAGAACAAATATGTGTGCAACGCGCTTGTGCAGGTATAAAATGGGGGATTTGTTGGTCAACATGTGACGCAGGAATACAACACAGGAACAGGTTTTGTAACAGACTGTTCTCTACAAGAAATAATGATAAATGTGTTGGCGATTCTACAGAACAAATATGTGTGCAACGCGCTTGTGCTGGTATGTTTACTTTTCAGCATTGATATTCCTTGACATTTTGATAGGGTATATGCACACTAATCCAGCTTGTTCACTTCTCCTCCTAAGTATAGTTGATCTATAATTACCCTGAAAAATAGAATTAATCTATTAATGAAGTGTTTATGAATGAAAACTTATTGTTTTAATATCAAAGTGCATGTGCCCATGGAAAGGTGTGATCATACCTTGTAATCTAATCGAACTGCATGCTTATGGGGAGTGACGTCCATGGGGAGTAACAACTGGTTACCTTTTGATAGTGTTGCCTTGTAATAGTCCGATATATTTTATGAACTTTATATTAAATATACCAAAATAAATGAAATTTTATGCACACATAAAAGGTTTTATGAATCGAACTTGGTTCTAAGTTATGTAAAGACGCGGGGCGGATTGGAATTGTGCCAATAGGTTGCCTAATGTTGCATAACGCTCAGCCAATCGGGCGCCGGGGTCCGAGTCACGTGACCACGCGCTTAGCGTCCTTTCGCAGACAAAGCAAAGCGCCTTTCTCTCAGTCTTAGAGAACGCTGTTAGCAGAAAGTTGCTAGAAAAATTATCGTACCTCCATTCCGCCTCCGCTAAATACACTTATATATATATATAAAAAAAAAAATTAATTTAAACATAAAAATTAAATTGTGAGTGTGTGTGTGTGGAAATACTCGAGGTATATCGTTTATGTTATCATTTGTGTTTATGTTATCATTTGTTTAATAACAACGCTTCACTTGCTTGCGTTGGTTTATGATCGGTGGCAGCCTGACTTTGCGTGCATTTTAGTGTTTCGTGCGAATTCCTTTGTTCGGAATCTCAAGATGGCGGCGCCCATGAAGGCGCAATTGTTTGGACATTTGTTTGTTTCACGTTTGAAAGATTTCATTCGGACTAAAGATGAACTTAATTACCGTCTNATCTCAAGATGGCGGCGCCCATAAAGGCGCAATTGTTTGGACATTCGTTTGTTTCACGTTTGAAAGATTTCATTCGGACTAAAAATGAACTTAATTACCGCTTGGGCCTACAACTCGGGACAATGGTGTAGTTCAACGGTTTTCCAGGAGCTCGAGCTAGGTCATTAATCGGGAAAATGGAATTCGTTGCGGATTATTCTCCAGCGATTTTGGTCCTGCTCGTGGGTACTAACGATTTGTACGAGGACGTTTCGGTGGAATCCATCGAAGAAAAAATTTGTGACATTGCGTATGAATCAATATCAAACATTAGAGTAGCAAAGGTCATTGTTTGCCAAGTACTTCATCGTTGCGAACCTACAGTCAGGACTAGGTTACCAGTGGATTTGCATTGGTTCAATGCCAGAGTGGACAAGCTAAATTCATCATTGAACACAACACTTAAGTCCCGCTTTCCCAACAAGGCATTTCTATGGAGAATGAAGGGATTCTGGTCTCCGGAAACGAAGAACAAGAATTTTGCGTCAGATGGCTGCCACCCTTCTGATGACGGGCAATTCAAGCTACTGTCGAATATTCGGGCAGCTATTATAGCTGCTCACCGTCAATCTCTCACAAAGAAGCTAAGTATTTTTTGCCTGTCGTTTTAAGGTGACGGATTGACCCTTGTTTATCATCGTTGTTTGCCACTGCTTATTAATTTGGGCGTCCTTGTCCATTAAATTGATTTAAGGGCTTAGGTGCAGATATTCCCTTTTGTTTGCAAGTGGCCTTTATTTCTGGGAACTATGGTTTAGTAATCCCAATTTGTTTGCTTATGGCTATCATTTACGGGACATGCCGTACAGATATTCCGATTTGTTTGCCAGTGGCTATTATTCATGGGAGCTGCGGTGCAGATACCCCAATTTGTTTGCCTATGGCTATCATTTAGGGGACCTGCGGTGCAGTTATCCCTATTTGTTTTTTGGTGGCTATTATCTATGGGACCTGCGATGCAGTTACCCCTATTTGTTTGCTTGCGGCTATCATGTGGTATATTGATACATGTTCCAAGGGAGATAAATCTTGTGAGTATGCTGCAATAGAACTGTAATAGTTATCTACCAAGTGAAGTAAGCTACTCTTCAATAAGAAGTTATGGTTGGTAGGATTATGATGAAATGAATACACCAAATAAAACCATTGAAACAGAGTAATGACTTGTTTCTGCGTTTATCCTGTGTTGTAAGGACATCACAAATTGGCGACGAGGACGAAACGAATCTACAATGTTCAGTGCATCCTAAGAACTAACTGTCAAGCGGTAAATACGTGCAATGGCGACGTACGGCCGAATTAATGAATTCGACGAACAGACTGAAGATTGGGGTCAGTACATTGAACGTTTAGGCCATTATTTCGTAGCAAACGAAATTGACGATAATGGAAAGAAACGGGCCATATTTCTATCAGTTTGCGGTAGTAAAATCTACAAACTCATGTGTGATCTGCTGTCACCAGCCAAACCTGGTGATAAAACATTCGCTCAACTGGCTGAAATTGTCAAAAACCATTTACAACCCAAGCCATCCGAAATCGTACAAAGATACAAGTTCCACAGTTGTTTCAGAACGAGTGACCAATCAGTATCAACCTATGTTGCTCATTTACGTCATCTTTCTGCTGACTGTAACTTTGGAGACACTTTAGAGCCTATGTTACGAGACAGATTGGTTTGTGGGGTAAACAATGACCGGATTCAGCGACGGTTACTGGCTGAGCGTGAATTAACTTTTGAAAGGGCATTAACAATAGCTCAGGGAATGGAACAGGCAGAGCAGAGNGGGCAGTACGTTAAGTCGGAAACTAAAACTAAGCGTTTAGATGATCAATACGATTAACTTTTATGGTGTTAATCAATGCAATTGCCCTTTTTGTTTTCACAAAATTGGGTTTCATTTCTCCCGATTTCCAGAAAATGACTTGTACATGTTGCATGAAATCTAAATATAGCGTGTTACAGCGTGTTTGATTTTTATTTTATTCAGATGAAATGTCAATTCCAAATCATGCGCGAGCTACCCCGGTACTTGAGAACAAATTCACTACGAAACTTAAAATCGAAATTAAAAGATCCCAATGTTGTCTGCGCTACAAAGATTTTGTGTAAAAAATAAATACACCCACGCCAATTTTCGCGCGCTTTTTATGGTTCAGAAAAAAAGAAAAAGAAAATATCATGGGCATATATATATACATGTATTTATTTGTGGCTACAATTTGTAACAGAACATGAACTAGACACAACGCGCGCACTAGGCGTCAGGTGATTTACGAATGTTGGAATACACCTGTTCTGATTGGGCGCTTATTTCATCAAATCTTTAAATAGAAACATATGCCGAAATTCATTTGATAGTTTTGAGATATGGCGAACGTTTGTGATTTTTGCATTTCTATCACACTTTTATCGTCAACATTGACCAGAATTTGCATGAAATCGGAAATCTCGGGATTATCGGGTAATGGACAGAGACGGGAATTTTTGCATGTATGCGGTAATCGATTGTGATTGTTCGTAATCGGTTAATTGTTTAGACACCAAATGACACCTATAACATTCAAACGCACGGTAGATTCTTTCTGCAAATTGGTACCGACCTACGTTTATGTTCAATTACATGTATTTTATTTCTAGCGAACACGATGAACACCGCTGTAGATATTATGGGTTCGCGGTGATTCGCGGTGTCCACCTTATGGAAAACAGCCCCCGCTAATATTTGATCTGAACACCCATCGCGGGGGTCGTTTGGTAAGCGAACACCGTAAAATGAACACCGCGACGAGTGGCGTTTGTCCAAGTACACGTTGCCTGTACTGTAACACGTCAGGGTTTTCCACAGGCCATTTATGGGTCCCATACCGGGGCGCTTGAATTTCGAAATCAGGGTCCGCGGGGCGCCTGAAATTTTCCGATCAGTGTAGTTTGGCTCCTACTGCCATTCTTAAGATCAAAGCGATATCCACTTCGCCGAAAATTTTGAAAGCCGATTTACAATCCTCTGTCAACTACATGTATCGCTTTACCCATCTAAAGCCCGCCTAAAGGCGGAGCGTCGCTGAATTGGAACATCAATATTGGCCAATGAGAGCGCACGCTTTGTATGAGCTACCACACTTGAAGGCAGTCACTACATGCAGCTTAATCATGCAGACGACTTGTGACGTACATGTAATTTCCAAAGAAATCTCGGCCAGTAACTTAGAAGACTGACGATGGCAACCGGCAGTAATCCTCGTGGAAGTTGTGCATTGCATGCATTAAACTGTCAAAACATTTACTCGACTCGTTAAGCATTTTTACAAATTATCGTTGAATTCATTACGCAATTGTTAATGTTGTTGTTTTTTTAAAATCACAAATAAGCATAATTAAATTTGTAATCCGTAACCCACTCCCGAATGTTAATGTCAACACGTTTGTTATCCGAAATACACTTCCGAAGGTACATGTTAACTCGACGTTAGCACATTCTTGAATAAAAAAGCAGTGATAATTTATTTCGTGTTGACACTTTCGTAATGCCTTTGTCTAAAAAAGGGCGCGAAAATTATGCCGCATGTACAACGTCGCGTCATTTGCATAGAAAGCGTGGGTGCGTTGTATAATCAAGCACACATCACGTCAGGGGATTTACGCATGATCAGTGGCAATATTTAATCAAATCTATAAATAGTTACTTATTCCGAAATTTATTTGATACTTTAGCTGCATGGCAACGTGTGTGTTGAAGCAATTATTGAGAACTTTTATCATCAATATTTACATGAAAGTGCTTTTAAAAATGGAATAAACGGGATTATTGGGAAATTAATAGAAACTTGAAAAGTAGAATGTATGCAGTAATATAGTCGGATTGATACGGATATATTGGGGAATCGTTCGAGTCAGGATTTTACTATCTATGCGGGAAAGTGTTAAAACAATTAAAACATATATCTATATAAATTACTTTATATCTGGGTTTTATAAGGGTCATAGCGTTCCAAATGACGTCTTTTGACGCTGTTTTTCTAAGAGTTATAACGCACCACAGCACGTTAATTGACACGTTAAATTAAAAAAAATCAACATCGGACCACCCCTATTAGCCCCGGGGCGCCTGAAAAAAATCCTGTGGAAAGCACTGCACGTAAAGATGTTTTGAGGCCGGAACTGAATACCGAGTATAGTCACCTATGTAATCACAGCAGACATGTGACATCATATCTGTAAAATTGCAGGTTCATATTTTAGAGACAGCTCTATTTGGTGGTTTTGCCAACGACAATTATATCACTAAACACAATGGCTTCCTTAACTACCTCCTACCTTGACACAAGGAAATGGCAGATAGAGGTTTCACTATCAGTGGCGATCTGAGTGCTAGGGTTTCAAGCTAAATATTCCGGCTTTTCATGAAGGGCCGGAAGCAGAATTAACAGAAGAAGTGATGGACACTTAACGAATTGCTTCTAACAGGCTTCATGTACAAAATGAAAATGAAAGCATACCGTATTTGGAATACAAATAAGCTTAAAAAACTAAAACTGAAACTAGTGATAATTAATTACTGCTTTGTGTTTTATTTCTGTTTTTTCATTGTTTTCGCAAGAATTTCAATCAGTAAACACCATCACTCTTTTCCTTGATATGCAGTATTTACTGCAAATACTTATGCCAGTAAAAGAAAACTTAACTACAATGTACTTAAATCAGTAAACAAGTTAACATGAAAGCAAGAATATTTAGCTCAACAAGCCTAGGGGGATATTAATGGCCATAGAAATATTTTCATGACCTATTACCACAAAAGTTGTGTGGCTGGGCCAGGAATCGAATCCATAAGTGTAGTGTAGCACTGTACCAACTTATAAGCTGGCCAGTCCGCTTGGCTATGAATATCTGCAACATTCATTAATGTTATGAAAAAGGCAAGGTCCTAGGTTGCTCACCTGAGACACAGAAACTTAACTTGTGTAGTGTACTTACCAAGTGGCAGGGGAGTGTACTCTCCAGGTGGCAGGGGAGCGAACTCATCACATAAGGAGGCAAGGGAGTGTACTCACCAGGTGGCAGTTGAAACTGGTGCAGATATTGCACTATGATTGGTTTAACCAGACTGCCTTATCCAGATCCTGAAATGTAACATACCATTAATTGCAACTTTATAACTAGCATATGTTTGCATACACTAACTAGCATATGTTTGCATACACTAAAAAGTTTTTTTTCTTGATTTGGGGAAAGGGCCGGCCATTTTGAGAAAAAAATAATTGAAAAAAGTGAAAAAGGATAAGAAATTTCCCAAATTAAGCTTAACATTTGGGGAAAATTGCATCATTTTTAAGAAAGACAAAGGCTGGTGTTTATCAATAAAACAAATATGTATCCGAACAATGAGTGCTGATGGAGCCAGGGGTTTTTCTGCACTATCTGCGCCTCCGGANCAATAAAACAAATATGTATCAGAACAATGAGTGCTAATGGAGCATCTTGAGTCGCCGAACAACATCAGGCTTAACTTTGCAAATGTTTTCTGACATATACGCTGATCCCTTGATGTTTCGATCCTATGAATCCCAGTCTGGTCCTGCTAGTTATCTAAGAACACCGGACCGGATGTACCATGGACTTTTGGGAATTTCTGCGTCATACCCATTCATGCAAAAAAGGTGCAGCGATTTTTTTTGCCCAATTGGGAAAAGTACCTGTACCAGCCCAAATGGGAACAATTAGCGCATAAAAACCCTGAAATTGGGAAAATTCGCGTCTTGAAATCTTCAAATTTGGAAATTGGTGAATTTGTTTTTTTGCTTTCAAATACCTTAAAAATGAGAATAACTGATGTCAATTTGTCAATATTATATTTACTAAGGTTCCATAGAGCTGCATAGAGAAATTAATTAAAGTTGCATTTTATTTACCGCACCCCCTAAAAAAACTTCAATTGGGAAATTTGTAATTTTTCCCAGATTGGGAAAGTGCGGTTTTGTCAGAAACACAATGCCCCCTACTGCGCCGCTTTTTAAAAAATAATAATAAAAATTTTGACATTCGACATTGACCTTTCACCACTCAAAATGTGCAGGTCCATGAGATACACATGCATTTTTTTTATTTGTTTGACCTTGAAGGATGACCTTGACCTTTCACCACTCAAAATGTGCAGCTTCATGAGATACACATGCATGCCAAATAATGAAATATCAAGTTGCTATCTTCAATATTCAGGGGTTTTTTCCCCACTTTTTGGGAAGACAGCCCATGGCTTTGGAATTGGGATTTTTATCTGCGTTTTCAAGAAATTGGGAAAATAAATTCAGGATTGAATTTTTTTTGCGCAAAAAGTCTACTGAATTGGGGAAAACTAGTTTGATATAAGTCTTAATAATAATTCAAATTAACAGAATACAAGAGGGCCATGATGGCCCTGTATCGCTCCACTGTTTTTTTGTGCGAAAAAAGCGTGCAATGCGCATGGGTTGAAATGTACCAGAGCAAGTGACTTTCTCTTTTCGTCCCTCGTCCCACTGGGCGCTTAAAGTTGGAAGGGCGAGCATTTTTATATATGGAAAACGTTACTACGGTGTTAACTAAACAGACTAAAAAGCCCGGGATTTGTTGCACAGGTCATTTGCTTATAACGTAGGAACATTTATCTCTCCAAAAGATATTGCCGTTCTATTTCATACATTTTTAGATGCTGCATATCAAATCTACGCATGTTCTACAAGATTAAATAAAGTTCCTTCATTCAATCATGAATCTTTTTCCAAAATTCCAAAAAGTGTTTGTAGGTTTCAAAGTTTCTGTTATTTATATAGTTGATGACATATGCAAAATACCTAAGGACGTAGATCACCTGAACTTTACTTCATTCTTTAGGCATAAAGTACAGGCAACGTGTACTTGGACAAATGCCACTCGTCGCGGTGTTCATTTTACGGTGTTCGCTTACCAAACGACCCCCGCGATGGGTGTTCAGATCAAATATTCGCGGGGGCCGTTTTCCATAAGGTGGACACCGCGAATCACCGCGGACCCATAATATCTACCGTGGTGTTCATCGTGTTCGCTAGAAATAAAATAATTGAACATAAACGTAGGTCGGTACCAATTTGCAGAAAGAATCTACCGTGCGTTTGAATGTTATAGGTGTCATTTGGTGTCTAAAAAATTAACAACGATTACGAACAATCACAATCGATTACCGCATACATGCAAAAATTCCCGTCTCTGTCCATTACCCGATAATCCCGAGATTTCCGATTTCATGCAAATTCTGGTCAATGTTGACGATAAAAGTGTGATAGAAATGCAAAAATCACAAACGTTCGCCATATCTCTAAACTATCAAATGAATTTCGGCATATGTTTCTATTTAAAGATTTGATGAAATAAGCGCCCAATCAGAACAGGTGTATTCCAACATTCGTAAATCACCTGACGCCTAGTGCGCGCGTTGTGTAGAGTTCATGTTCTGTTACAAATTGTAGCCACAAATAAATACATGTATATATGCCCATGATATTTTCATTTTCTTTGTTCTGAACCATAAAAAGCGCGCGAAAATTGGCGTGGGTGTATTTATTTTTTACACAAATCTTCGTAGCACAG